>JAECUM010027169.1:0-87208 GCA_016617855.1 Megalonaias nervosa | reverse complement strand
TGATCTCCGCTTGTTTTCTCTGATACAAACTTTATTACTTTCTCCCAATTTGGGTAAAAAATAACAAGTCCCATGTTTTGTCACCAGTGAAATCTCATTTTATAGAATGTTATTTTTTTTTTTCTATTGATAGGCATTGCATTTTTTGGCAAACAAAAATGTTATAGCGAAATATTCAGAACTTTTCATATTATAATTATGTCTGAGCAGTACCTCACAGTTAGTCTGATAAATCAGCCCTCAAACCTGTATGTTGACGGCATGGAAGTTGGTTATTGGATTACCAAATTAGCAATACAGGTTTGGGTCTGATATTATTGGACTGAAGCAAAACAATTATGCCAAGTTTACATATGAGAAGTACACCACATCCAAGATAACTCATGCTTGGACGTCTGTGAACCTGCTTATAAGGCCTGGATCCCATTTTCTTAAAACTAGAAAATGCCAAAACTTTGGCACATATTTGTTGAATGTGAACAAATTTACCATCAAAATTGGCAAATAAAACCTCTTTTTATCAACCAAAATATTGGTTATTACCCCAAAATTTTGAATCAGCATAGACAATTCCATGAGTTTATTTAGAAGTTATATATTTTGTAAAATTTTCTTTCCAAACAGTGTTCTCTGTACACTGTAAATATCCTGTGAAATTTCAGGCAATGAAAATGTCATTAATGCCTACTGGTGGTAACACTTTAATAAATAGACACCAATTAAATAAGTTTTGTTAAGTGAAATTCATGTTTCAGTTCTATCTTGTAATTCAATTTCTGTTTAATTATCATAAAGGCAAGCAGCCCTATTGTATTCACAAGTGAAAAATGTCAATTTGCCATCACAGCTATGTCTGAAATTGTTTTTGAGAGAACCTAATTAATTTTAAGTACTGACAGTGTTTTTATCTCCAATTTGCATAAGTATTTTATTGTTCAGCTCAGTTAAAAGCAGACCTACTTTGTATTAAAGCATTAATTAAGTCTTTTGTATTAAATCAAGGGGGTGGGAAATGAAATTATTATAAGGCATGCTAATCCTACATTTGTAAGAGCTAACGGCCATGGTCATATGTCGGGTCAACTCAGTTCTATTGATCATTAAAACACTGTTATAAATATTATTATGTAAGTAATATAATTAAACTACCTTAAATTACCCTACTCGTTGACAAATGTGATCAAAGATAGCAAGGCAACCAAGCAAAATGAGTACTTGATGAATAAAAAGCTTTGTTTCATGTGTTTTTAGTGGGCTTAATAATCCTGAATTGGGACTGAGATTTCCTCAAGGATGAGAAGTTTTACTATTACTTGCAGTGAAATCATGGCATCAGTATTTTAATAATGGAACTAGAATATTCAGTTTCACTGTTGACAGTTGTTTCATGAAATAAATGTCCCAAGTTCTGGAAAATCATTTTCAGATAAGAAACTGGGTGGTGCTCCAGAAGAAGAATGGTATACGTGGTGTTAATTACAAGAACAGACTAAGGTAGAAAAACTGTTCTGTCAGTTGATCAAGTCTTGAGCAAAGAAGTTCTCGAAAGTCTCAATTTCAGTAAATTCCTTTCATTCTTGTAGACTGTGATAAAGAAAGCTCTCATTTTATTTTATTTTTCATTTGATTATAATTTAGTTTTAAAATGACCTCTCCAAGTGGACAGTTAGCTGCTTTAATTTCATTGATTTTCTGAACATGCTTTCTAGTGTCATGCATATACTATGCTGCACAGACTTTATGGGGGCCAAAACTCATGAGACTTGCTTGATTACATCCAGAATATGTCAGTTCCGTTAACAAATTCACATGTTGAATTTCCAACCCATGCCAGTTTGGGATATTGTTAGTTCCACAGACAAATACAATTGACAATGGTTGAATTTACAACCGATGCCAGTTTGGGATATTGTTTGCAATAGCTGTATAACATCTTTCTTTCCAAGTCACTTAATTCATGTTATGGATAATTATCAACCCAATGTGGCTGAAATTTATTTGTCTCTTGGTTGTGTCATATTGGACATATTTGCTGCCACAGAATATGCCTGATGTCTGTTTACCTCCAGCTCAGTGGCAAACTTAAGTGTTATTCCTCTACTTTTATGTGAATTTCCCTTTTCTGATCTTTCGTTTGGCCTTCTGTATGTGTGTGTGTGTGATTTGGATTTTTAATGTAGCTTTAAAAACATTTCAGCCATATTGCTTCATTATCCGCAGTATGGCAGTATATAGTGATGTCTAGCATTAAGGCATTAGTGATGTCTAGCATTAAGGCATCATGTCGGAGACATGTTGCATCATGTCACACCCAGTCACATTATCCAAACACCGGACTGACCAGTCCTAACATTAACCCCTTAATGCTGAGTGCCAGGTGAGGCATCTGCTAGTACCATTATTATAAGTCTTTGGTATGACTTGGCCGGGGTTTTGAACCTGTGACTAACCACTTAGGCCACCAGAACAGTCTTGACCTTCCTTGCCAAAAGAATTTTGTAAACTCATTTTATATAAAGAGAAAAGATCACTTCATTTGACAGCTAATTATACTAAAGTGATGATAACATACACTGTGTTATTTAAATGCAAATAGAGACTGCTCCTTAATTAGCATAGTTGTTTTGCTTCCAATGCAATATCATTCATTGAAGTTGATTCTCTGATTAATAAATTTTTAAAAGAAAAATTAAGGACTATTAGTGTCATGTAATCAGTTCATAAAGAAAACAGACACTTGTGCCAATAAAGTGCCATTCATTAATTTCATTGCATTGACTCTGTGAATTGAAATCAAAGGGTGATCCACTTATGAGTTTCTGGGTTGAGTAGAAACAGAATAACAAGGTCATATTATGTAATGCTAATTCATCATATTAAATTTGTTATGCTTGAAGTTTCAAAATGGGTTGATAATTTGGTTTCTTAGCCAAATATGCAGTCAAGCAGTAATAGAACTCTTGCACATGCATCAGTTGTCAATGACCACTTATTGCAGTACAGAATGTGAATAAATGAAGAGAGGTGGATTTAAGCATTCATTATGCCAGCAGGGCATGAATGGCCAGATAAAGGTAGAGTCACGCATTGTTTATTCCTGGAGGGCATGAATGGCTAGATAAAGGTGGATTTAAGCATTCATTATGCCTGGAGGGCATGAATGGCTAGATAAAGGTGGATTTAAGCATTCATTATGCCAGGAGGGCATGAATGGCCAGATAAAGGTGGATTTAAGCATTCTTTATGCCAGGAGGGCATGAATGGCCAGATAAAGGTAAATGAAGTAAATAAAGAATGACATCAGGCTATATGATTTAATCAAAACTGATTATGGGAAATTCCAAAGGTGCAGCCCTTTTCTGGTATATTGCATAATATTTTTCAATGCAAAATTTTGTTGAGTCCTTAGGAAATTCTGGTGACACTTTTGGTAGTGAATGAAAAAAGATAACTGAATGGATTCAAGATATGAGAGGTGATGTTCAACATTTCATCCAATTTGATTTATCTTGCAGGGGCATTTTCTCAACTGGATCCACCATTCTTGGTGCTGGAGTTAAAGCTCCCAGAATAAAGACCAAGAATTTAATCAGCATCATCTTTTGTGAAGCTGTTGCCATATATGGAATAATTATGGCAATTGTTATAGGAAACAATGTCGCGGTAAGTTAATGTTCATAGTTGTTTCCATGAATATTTGTTTAGATATTAAAGGAATGCTGCATGTCCTTTCCTTTATTTTCATTGAATTTTAAGAGGCATGCAAATGTAATAGGTTATATTATTCATGGTACACTGTATTATTTACTTTTTAATTTCATGTAATTTTCATGGTGATTCATCAAACTTGTGCAAGTGTATGAAAAGACTTTGATAGAATTTTATTGTCTCCAGCTACAGCACATATCAGAAACGTGATATATTTGAGCCTTTGGTACGTTTTCCTTCTTTATTATTAGTGCTATTATTATCATTATTATTATTATTATTATTATTATTTCTTTAGCTTTATTCATTGAGTCTACAGGCATTTTTATTGATATATTGTATCCATGCTTTTGTGGACCAGTCTCATAACTGCCAAGTGTCCCACTTTTCCTGTATTTCTCCCATATTTTGGGCCTGAATATGGTTGAACATCTTTCATGTTAAAAATCCATTATTGTCTTTAAGAAAATTGAAAATATCCTTGCATTTTTATGATTAGGACAGGCACTTGTTTCCAATCTTCGAGTAAATGTATTGCATGTATATAGGGATATAGAGTTCTAAAATGTGATTGGTTCATTCGAAATCGAGGCTACCATGCCAGTCTTTAACCAACATATTGGATTGCGCAAAGTATAAACTGGTATTGCTGTGTCTCGTCTTCATGATGTCGAAAAGGAAAGCAGAAGATTCAAAATTTTCTCCCCAAAGAAAAGAAACAGAACTGGAAGGACAATTCTGCAGTCATGTTTAAATTTGTGAAACCATTTAGTAAAGGAGAAAACTTTACGTTTTTCAAATTGTGTAATTGTGATTTCACTATTGTGCATGGAGGCACCCAAGACTTAAAACAGCATGAAAAAGCTAATAACCATCAGCTTGCTGCTTCATCAGCAGCAGCACAGCCAGAACTTAAAACGTTTATAAATACCTGAGAGAACCTTGATGTAATTCAATCAGAAGTTCATTGTACTAAATTTCTTTTAGAAATGAACCTAGCTCTTTCAGTTGCTAGTGATGCTAGCAGTTTATTTCTCACACTTTTTTCCAGACAGTAAAATTGTAAAGGATTACTAGAATGAAAACAGTCGTCTAGGTTATTTTATGTTAGGACTTCTTTCTTTACCACACTCTAATGCTGATTGTTAGAGGAGTTTTAGTTCAGTAAGAAAACAAAACACTCATAATTCAGTTCATCAGTGAAAGATGGTACATTGGAATCAATAATGATTGAAAAGGCAAGGTGTGGAAAAGGCCCCTATAAACAGCGTGTATCTGATGACTTTCTTAGAAGGTGCAAGAGTGCAGCACATACATCTTTGACATTAAATAATTAACCAAGTTATTATCTGGCTTTACTAATGGTTATATATGTTGTAAGTACTTACATATGCATTAAAATTTTTAAAGTCAGTATTTGTTCCTGACAATCAGTATTTTTGTCATACACAGTCAGTATTTTTGTACAATGGATTTGGCAGCTATGCAGTCTTTGCATGCAGTTATCACATTCCTATATGTGTGTATCTAATAGTTGGCTGTTTTCACCTCAACTTCCATTACATGAATTGCAGACTTTATAGTGATATGACTCAAATTGTTAAACCTACATTAAAAATAAAAAACACACACATGCACACATTACATGAATTGCAGACTTTATAGTGATATGACTCAAATTGTTAAACCTACATTAAAAATAAAAAACACACACATGCACACATTACATGAATTGCAGACTTTATAGTGATATGACTCAAATTGTTAAACCTACATTAAAAATAAAAAACACACACATGCACACATTACATGAATTGCAGACTTTATAGTGATATGACTCAAATTGTTAAACCTACATTAAAAATAAAAAACACACACATGCACACATTACATGAATTGAGAGATTGGTGTTGATAGTGTATTGTATAACTGAGATGAAAATATGATGTAAGAGGCTTCACATTGTTGATTCAGGAGGGGAGTTGTCCAAGTTCAAAACGAAGTGTGAAAATGCAGTATGTTTCATCTCAAGTTAATATTTCCATTTTAAAGCAACAAATGCATGCATCTCAAGTTGATGTTTTCTTATTTAAACAACAAATGCATTCATCATGGTGTCTGTCTCAGGATATTTTCTTTTTTAAACAACAAATGCATTCATCATGGTGTCTGTCTCAGGATATTTTCTTTTTTAAACAACAAATGCATTCATCATGGTGTCTGTCAGGATATTTTCTTTTTTAAACAACAAATGCATTCATCATGGTGTCTGTCTCAGGATATTTTCTTTTTTAAACAACAAATACATTCATCATGGTGTCTGTCTCAGGATATTTTCTTTTTTAAACAACAAATGCATGCATCAGAAATTGATGTTTTCTTATTTAAACAACAAATGCATACATCATGGTTTCCGTCTCAAGAGCATTTTTTTTTTTTTTTTTAAGCAGTGAATGCATGCATCATGGGTTTCATTTTAAGTAATATTTTCTCTTTTAAGCAACAAATACACATAATGGTTTCCATCACAAGATAATATTTTCTCTTTTAAACAACAAATGCTTTCATCCTGGGTTCCATTCAGGGTAATAGTTTCTTTTCTAAACAACAAATGTATGCATCATGGTTTCCATCTCAAGATAATATTTTCCTTTTAAACAACAAATGTATGCATCATGGTTTCCATCTCAAAATAATATTTTCTTTTTAAACAACAAATGCATGCCTCATGGTTTCCATCTCAAGATAATATTTTCTTTTGAAACAACAAATGTATGCATCATGGTTTCCATCTCAAGATAATGTTTTCTTTTTAAACAACAGATGCATGTGTCATGGTTTCCATCTCAAGATAATATTTTCATTTTTAATCAAAATATGCATGTGTCATAGTTTTCATCTGAAGATAATATTCTCATTTTTAAACAACAAATTAATGCATCACAGTTTTCATCTTGAGATAATATTTTTTTAAAAAAACTAATGCATGCATCATGGACTCCATCTCAAGTTAATATTTTCAGATTAATCAGAATCAACAACTGTAATCATAGTTACTTAGTTTCTATGTACTTAAGGATATGGTATTGAATTTGATGTCATAAATTTAATGTCCCATCTCTGAGTTTTCCAAAAATGTCTTAGTTTTTGTAAGTTGCCATGTTACTTAATTTTTAAACACCAGATTTAGTTTTTTTCTAATAAACAGAGATTGTTCCTTATAGGTATTGTGTACAAAAACCCCAAAATATGTAATGTAAGGCACCCTTTTGATCTGTGTCCTTCAATTTAGCAATGCCATTGAAAATATCCAAATGATGTTGTGATTGTGTATCAGAGGGGATGCAAGAGAACAGTCTTACTGTATTGAACATTAGGATAAGTATGGGAAACCTGTAATCATTAATCTGCATTTCTGTGTTCTCACTAAAGAGTGTGAAACACATTAATCATTAATTGGCACTTGTCACTAAAGATTATGAAAAACATTAGAGGACTGTATTATTCATCAACTTGAAAGATTTAAATTGACAGAATTTTTGGCATCCATGTTTTGCAGTTTTATTGGGTAAATGTTCTTAATTTGGGTAATTTAAACTTGATACCTCCATGGCAAGGATTTTCCTTTCCAATTTGGTCATTTGAAGCACCAACTGTCACATTTCATCTCTCAATTACAATTAAGGTAGGCTGGATCATTTTTAACCATTTTCCGTAATTCATACAATTAAGTCATTATCATTCACACAGGTTTCTTGGAAATGAGATGTTAACCACTTAAATTTAACACTCTTATGGACTGGGGACAGTGGGGTACATGTTATATTGCAAGTATCAAATATGTCCATTAAAAGGCTGTATTTTGCATATTAAAATTGACTGTGACTACTGCCATTTTCTTTCCTGAATGAATTACTGTTATGAAGTCATTCTTGACTCAAAATCAAGAAGTAATAATATAAACTTGACATCTAATAAGTACATAACAATGGATAAGAACATAAACTGGTTATCCAGCATGAACATAGATTGGAAAATCTCATGTTCTTGAGAATCAGGTGTGACACTAATTGTTTCCACATTTCAAGCAAAATATAGTGCAGATGGAATTTATAATTTATACTTTTTCTCCATCTTTACTGAACAGACATTCCATACAGTAAGTTAATTTAACTCATTAACCCCTGGCGCCACGTTTACGCGGCAGGAGGTGGTAGCCTACTTCTGAGCTCTGTAGTGTCAAGGTCATGTATGACACAAGAAAGTGGGTGGTGTTATAGAAAGGTAGACAGATGTAGCATTATGATGATACCAAATAATATGGATGTTCTAGTTGCTCTACAAAATACAGAGGGAAAAATGTAACTTTTTGGACCCGAGTTTTTTCCAGCCGAAATTCGCCCGAGGTCGGAGTCCGATTTTGTGTCCGGATTTTAGACTTTTTGGCCTCAGATCTAAGACAGACCAGTCTGAACTGCGCACAGACAGGTGAACCTTTGCAAGAAGTAGGATAAGATGGGCATTTAGAATAAAGAGTGGTCTCAACACGAAAAGGATGGGTCCATTAAGCAAAAAAAAAAAAAAAGTCCAACTTTTACCCTTCTGCTCATGCTCAGGCGAAATAGCCAACGAAAAACGATGTTTCTAACACAACTAGGCATTAGGTTAACCTAAAATGTCTTGGAGGTCAATGTATTAGGATGTATTCAGAAAGAGCCCCCAAAATGGGTTTCCTACTCACATTTCAGGTGAAAACAACAAAAACCTCCAGGGGTTAATGTGTTATACAGTGCATTTTGATGACGTCAGCAAATTTGAATATTCCTTGCATATTTTATCTCTTGTGCATGGATATTGCACATAAATTACAAATTTAGCCATTTTTTGACAATTTGTAAACAAATTTCCAAAATCCTTGTTAACTCATTAACCCCTGGCGCCGCGTTTACGCGGCAGGAGGTGGTAGCCTACTTCTGAGCTCTGTAGTGTCAAGGTCATGTATGACACAATAAAGTGGGTGGTATTATAGAAAGGTAGACAGATGTAGCTTTACGATGATACCAAATAATATGGATGTTCTAGTTGCACTACAAAATACAGAGGGAAAAACGTAACTTTTTGGACCCGAGTTTTTTCCAGCCAAAATTCGCCCGAGGTCGGAATCCGATTTTGTGTCCGGATTTTAGACTTTTTGGCCTAAGATCTAAGACAGACCAGTCTGAACTGCGCACAGACAGATGAACCTTTGCAAAAAGTAGGATAAGATGGGCATTTAGAATAAAGAGTGGTCTCGACACGAAAAGGATGGGTCTGTTAAGCAGAAAAGAAAAAAAAAGAAGTCCAACTTTTACCCTTCTGCTCATGCTCAGGCGAAATAGCCAACGAAAAACAATGTTTCTAACACAACTAGGCATTAGGTTAACCTAAAATGTCTTGGAGGTCAATGTATTAGGATGTATTCAGAAAGAGCCCCCAAAATGGGTTTCCTACTCGCATTTCAGGCGAAAACGACAAAACCCTCCAGGGGTTAATGTGTCAAACAGATGTGAATGGCAAGTAAATAGACATATTCATGTGAGCTTGGTATAAAATAGTTCTGGTTTGGGATGTAACACTTGTGACACAAATGTCACATCCAAGAAATGGGGAAAATTAATTTGATAATCTTTTCTTTGTTTTGTTTGAGGATCTTTGCATGCTTTCAAATGAGTATAGGTATGCCCTCTCAGTAACTTGGACATCAGTGACCACCCTCTTAATGAAACCTGGGCATTATGTTGGCAAGTAATTATTATGCTTTTACTATGGATAAGATGAAAAAATGTCAAATTTTATATTGATTTTACTTAGATTAGTTACATAGATATCAGTTTTATCTCACTTGTCGTCTGTAAGTAGCACAAGCACCAGATTTAAGATTTCTTTCCTATTTCTGGATTAACTGACATTTTTACAGATGCATCTCTTACTCTATGACATACAGTTCTGTATTCAGCATGAAACAATTTACTCAAGAGTCCTGCTTTCAATTTAATCTTAGTGACTGAGTTTGTTACTGTCTCTATTGCAGACATTTCATACCGACAGCACTAATTATCAGGCAGTTCAAGCAAGCTATTTCGCAGGTATGTTCTATTTTCTTTTCTGTAAAGCAAACAGTAGGTTTAAGACTTATTTGCTAACATCATTACTGGTAGCACAATACATTTTCCTGCTGTAACAATAAAAGTCAAACAAAGACATGTCACCTTAAAGAAATACAATTAATTGTTCAAGCTCATAAATGCAGTCTCAGGATGGGATCAGGAAACTTCTCTGTACTGGCCAGTCTCAAGATGTCGTCAAAAAAATGTTTGTGTTCATATACTTCATTTATTGAGCATGGGGAAGGAGCTTCATCCCAGTCATGATGGACATTTTACAGTTCAAACACCTTTTTTTGCATAGTAATGATATATATTGCCCATGGGACACAGTTTGCCGATGTGCAATTACAGTGCATGTATGAGGGACAGTTTGCTAATGTGCAGTTACAGTGCATGCAGTTTGCCAGTGTGCAGTTAAAGTACTGGTATGTATGAAACAGTTTGCCAGTGTGGAATTACAGTGCATGTATGTGTGACAGTTTGCCAATATGGAATTACAGTGCATGTATATGTGAAATGGTATGCCAATGTTAGATAGCCATATGGGATTACAGTGCATGTAGATGTGACATGGTTTGCCAATGTGAGAATGTCATGCGCAGTTACAGTACAATTTGTGATATCAAATCATTGACTCATGATGATGCATTCATGACCTGCCATAGATTGGCTGCAAGGACTTGATTGCTGCAGCCAGTAACATAAACTTTTCTTTACATATAAGAAGAGGCGTCAGCCATCATGAACAAAAAAAAAAAAAATCTTAAAATTTGGATGAGCGCCAGGGGAAGCAACTCTTACAGGTTAACTGCCCTTTCATCGTGCTTGGTTGCTACCAGTATATCTAGTTTAAATCAATTTTTTTTTTAACTTGAATGAGACCTTAAATGATGCTCGCATTGAGGGGAAAGATGGGAGAGATTTTTGTAATGTGCTGAGGTAAGAATTATAGCATGGTCGGCGTGGTCATTATAGGTCATTGAAAGTCACTGATAAATGAACACCTCAATTCAAGGCCTTAATAGTCATTGATGTTTCACCTAGGTCACGGAAAGTTATGGAATTTTAGAGAATTTGCTTAAAAAATAAAATACAGAAAATTTACTTTTGAGTCATTTATTTTACATTGTGGGACAGTTGGAAGTACGGTTTGATTTTCTTTCATATGGTAGCAATTCTACCTATATCATAATCAACAGGAAGTAATCAGATACCATTCATAGTACCCCTTTCACATAAAGTCATTAACACATGCACACTTTCACTTACTAAGTTTAATTGGTATATTGGGCCCTGAAAAAGCATTGTATCATAGTATGAACCTTGCATCATGGAAGTTTTCGGGTGAATGTTTAAAATATGGGCTGCATAGAAAACCCAATATGGCTGAATCACAGAGTGATTCATATTTGGCAAATACTGGGTGGTGATAGTGATAATGGCATGATGCACCATACCCTTTGTTCAGGTGATAATATCTTGCATGGCATTGTTTGGTTTTGATGTAAAGCAAAATTCCCAAATCTTGTGTATCTGGCCTTATTATAATTTTAGAACTTATTTTAAGGTTAGTAAAGGCACACTGAAACGTTTAAATTGCATTTGATCCTCTTATCCAAATTCACGATCAACATGTGTACATGAAAGTTCTTGTGTTTAAATATACAATGACACTTGAAGAATAAAAATTAGTAATTTATTGGACTTCACCATTGTGTACACTGTTGGTTATTTTCAATAAACCTCGAAGATAATGCATTTTGGACCTAAACAGTTTTGTTTGGTTTCTTCTGGCATAGCTAAACATGAAAGTTGCACCATGCAGTGGCAACTTGAGTAAAGTGCTTGCCCTGGGTCACACCACAGTAGCTGAGCCAGGCTAATCCAATAGTTGGATTCTAACAGCACCCTTCATATTGCAGGTCTGGCACACTCACCACTGATTAAACAGGGTTATATACAGTAAGACCAAGGCCAAAATTTTATCTGGTTCCATTGTATATTGATGGCTTTTATTGCATCTTTTTGTGAGGTATTTTAATGATGTAAGGTCATGACTGCATATGATATCAATATACACTACTTATGATAGTATACAATATTAGTATACACTACTTGAGATTTTAAATTTGCTTCAAAATCTTTGGGGAAGAAAACAAAGTTGCATACTAATAATTTATGAATCCTTCCAGGTTTCCGCATGTTTGCTGCTGGGCTGACTGTGGGGATCTCGAATGTTGCTTGTGGTATTTGTGTGGGTATTGTTGGATCTGGAGCTGCTCTTGCTGATGCCCAGAACTCGAGCCTTTTCGTCAAAATTCTCATCATTGAAATCTTTGGCAGCGCTATTGGATTGTTTGGGGTCATTGTATCGATTTTGCAGGTTAGAAAAGATTCTCATTTTGATCTGTTAGGGACTTCTTTATGTTGTACTGTACTGAGGAATGATTTTACACTAAGAACATTTTGTTAAGGTCAGTCTGAGCATCTGTTTCAGGTTTTGGAAAATTTTTTAACTGTACTGACATCAGCACAATGAGGTAACACATTAATCAGCCATTATGTTGTATCGGAATCATTTGAAACTAAAATTGTTTTGCAAAATATAAACATTATTTAACTGACATCTGATAGGTTTGACTGAGTAGCTTAAATGTTTACTCACGTTTAATTTTTTATTCAGCCGTGTTACAAAACATGGAATGCAACTCTCTTGTTATATAGCCTAGTGACTTCAGTGAGGCATTCTTATGATGCATTAGAGTAACCAAACAAGTACTTGGTAGAGTTACCTCCCCTTCCAGTCTAGTATTTGTAGTCCTACTAGAAGGATACAAAGATGAATGTTTTTTATCACTAAAAGTGATGATTACTCAAAACTACACCCCAGAGTTTAATCTTCAGGTAACAAGTTTATGTAAGGGTGGTCTTGTAAATGTTAAGACCATTCAGTTTAGGCATTCTGATGTATCTCATTCATGTTTTGTTTGATTTCAGATTGCAGGTACAAGGATTGGAACAGAATGATGGAAGAGAAATGAAGCATTACAGCTATACAGGGGGTGATGATACCAATTTAAATCTACTTGCACAGGAAAGATGCTGCAGGGAAATTGGTCCAGAATTCAAATTGTTAATTTTTTCTGTGTAAAAATGCAGCTAGTTACAATCATCAAATTCACTTGAGCAGCAGTGATATTTTGTTATCCAGGCTGGTTGTGCTAGGGTACTGTTGTCCCCTGCTGTATAGTGCTTCACATATGTGTATAAATCTTTTGTTATACATTTATTCAGAAAGTTTTTACTGTAGAAGAACAGGGGCTTATATGAACAAACACTTCATGTTTAACCTGCAATGTAAAAATAAATTGATACCCATGGTTTTGCTATGATATTACGGATTAGAAAGCAACTGGTATTGAATACCTTTAGTTTTTACTGACACATGCAGATTTTGGAATTTTATATTTCAGTTCAAAATATATAAGCATTTATCTAAGAAAAATCCTTGCTAAGAATTATAGGTTTAGACATGAATTGCTGTTACAAATATTAAAGAATATGGTAAAGGTACAGATATGACTGTTTAGTCCACTTTTTTTCTAGGGTAGCAGAGTTGAAGAGAACCTAACTATAAACTTTTACATCAATGTTTACATTGTGTTACATTTAGTATTTCATTTTAGTATCTTACATCATACAGTAGACAATGCCAGAGTTCTTTTTTGTTGGTGGGTAGGGGGTGTTGTTGCAAGTTGTCTATATTCCTATACCCAGTAGAGGTTTCACTGTAAGAAAAGTAATGTCAGACGTTCAGTGTAAGATATGTTTGATGTAAATACTATTCTTTCTTTTTGGATTCATCTCTTTGATAATTATATCAGTCTGTAAAAAGACAGCCAAATGCAAGCAGTACAAACCCAAGTATACTTCCCACAATGAGTCAGAAGATCAAGGTCATTGCTGTTCAGTTTACATTGTGAATATAATGAATTGTGTACAGTCAGCTCTGCAGGCTCGTTTTGTGGTTGTAGCACGAAGTCTGCAACCCTCAGTTAGTTGCTCTTTATACATTAATTGGTATGGTATAAACCCTAATGTACATTTATGATATTTATTATGGATCTCTTGTCAGAATTTGGTTTATTGCATTGATTTGAGCAAAACATATCTTGAGAATGATTAGAAATATTTCAAAATCATATTTCAATACACACTGTAAAGTTAGTGCTAAATTTAGCATAGTAGTTAGAGGAATAAATACATGAAAATAGACCAGTTGATGTACATAGAATCATATTAACTTAGGTCTGTGTAATTGTCAGTTGTAGAAGATATGATTTGCTACATTGTATATTTTTAGTTGTATTTTGTATGATTTGCTACATGGTTGTATGTTTGGACAATATATCCACAAATTACTCGGAGCTGACTATAAATATATTTCCTTCAAACAAAAAATTGCTAACTGTGTAACAAATTTAACTTTAATTCCTGATAGTGAATGTGACCTTTCATATATGACCGAAGTATATGTTTAAAGTGAATTCTTTTGTATTTGCTCATGTTCTTTCCACTTCTAACAGGGTTTATAGGTCTGTTAAGATATTGGCTGTCGAATGTTTACAGTTTAATTGTAAGATATATGCAAGACTATTTTTGGTGGCAAGCTTTATGCTCTTTGCATATTTGAGACTTGTTTGAATTTTTGTACTTGTGCTAATTGCTCCTTCATTATACTATAAGCCCTGAAACTTACGTGGCCATTTTTTTAAAATTCTACTTTTGTGGTCCTAGGTGTAGTATGAATTCAGTTCAGTCACAAAATATCAAAAATATAGAATTTGCCATCACCGCATTGTTTCTGCCATTAAAGTTTGATATCAGAATTTGCAATCAAGACCTTGTTCTTGCCAACATATTTTGACATCAGAATTTGAAGTCAAAACCTTGTTCCTTCCAACAAATTTTGATATCAGTTTGATAAGGATTTACTAATGCATATGGTAGACTGTATTAATCGTGAATGATATCTTTGTCTGTTGCTTAGTGAATTTTCATGTGATCATCATGAAATGAAGCCAGTATTACTTAATTTGTTTTGCATATGATGATTTTAAAAATCGTTTGTGTCGATGCAGGGCAACAACACCCATTTGTTTGATGCTGAAAAAGAGTGGTCCATGTACAGTAAACCCACCATGTTGGTCTTGAGTTTTTGGATCTTCACTGATTAAGATGTTACCATAATTGTCAGTTATTTTGAAGTTGTAGAAATTTATGCAAATATATTTAAGTTACTATGAATGGTGAAGTGTTGAATGTGAGTGTATCAGTTTTGTGGAAAATAAATAATCAGCAAGATGTCATCTTTTGTTTTTATGTCTCCTCTTTCCTGTCTTTTCTCAAATGTGATTATAGTTCATTCATTTCATCATTGTGAATAATATCCACATCTGTAGCTCAGTGCAATGTAGATAGAGTTAAGTACCTTGCCCAAGCACACAACTTGATAGCTGATCTGGGCTGATCAAGTGGTGGGAATTGGACCAACAGCAATTAATGTAACATTGACTTAAAATGGAAGAATAGTTTTCACACAAATAACTTTTTCATCACTTAATATTTGTAATTTTTGTCCCCGTAATAGGTTGACCATTGGGTTGGGGAACCATCGCCAGGTCACCATACAATTTAACGTTATCTATGGACAATTAATTTAGTGTAAGATATGAAATCATACACAGAAGTAGACATGCACACATTTTATAGTCTTTTGTGATGCACAACTTAGATAAACAAATGCAAATATCTTGTCTAGTTGACATAGATTATGTGTGATGTTCTCTTGTTCCTGCGACCGCTCCGGTGGCCTAGTGGTTAGAGCGTCCGCCTCGGATGCGGGAGGTCGTGGGTTCGATCCCCGGTCGAGTCATACCAAAGACTTACAAAAATGGTACTAACAGCTGCCTCGCTTGGCGCTCAGCATTAAGAGGTTAGTGTTAGGACTGGTCGGCCTGGTGTCAGGATAATGTGACTGGGTGGGGACATCATGCTACATGTCTGCGGCATGATGCCCCAGTGCTAGACATCACTATAAACTGCCACACTGCAGACATCGTAGCGATATGACTGAAAAATTGTTAAAGCTACGTTAAAAATCATAATCACATCACATCTTGTTCCTGCTTACCGTCAAATCGACCCAATAATATATTCTTACGACCATGTAATTTAATTACTTGTGTGTTAAAATTTGAATTCTTTTTATTTCATTTTTGTATCATTATATTTTATTATGATGATTATGTTCACAGGATGTGATATTTTTGAAAGAAATGTGTTTATTTAGAACGTAAATATGACTTGGCTTGCGTAAGCATTATTTTAGATTGTCGACTGGATAAACAACCGGTGTAAACGATTGGTTGTGGCTAAGGTCATTTTTCTAATCATGTGTGATTACATTGTGTACTGCGATTGTTAGATGATGAAATAACCACGCATTGTTCGTGCATGTGCATGAAATGATGTCTTAGTTCGGTTTAAAAACACTTAGGTCCCTGTGAAATAGTCAGAGTCGTTCTTATACCTTGAGAAGAAGGTATTATTTTTCTTGTGCTGGAAAGAGTTTATTTTTCTTTACATCTGTAGAGCTCGAGATGTATCTTGTTATAGATGACAGCTATAGGAGTTCATCTACTTTTTAAATAATAATTTTTTTTCTGGAGAACTACACAAGTGGTTTAGGACAAAGACATTCAGTGAAATTCATTCTAAATTGGAACAGTACAGTACAAATAGTGGTTCAACGTGAAATTGTGGACATTTGTGTAAAGACTTCATCTGACATCATCATCCTCCACTTTAGAACCAACTTGAGATTCAAGCTTGATTCAGTTAGAACTATTTATTGATAGGACTCATATAATTTCACAATTCTAGGATAAATGTTTGGATTTTCTTCGCAAACCGTAAATCCTATTTCATATTTTCACCTTTTCACCATGTTTTCTAGGGAAATAAATTATTTTTGTTAAAACTTATAAAGATTGTTGTCTTCACTCTTTTCTTTTGTTACTTTTGAACGAGCCAATACGTAACAAAAGAAAATTGGGGTGCTTGTCCTTGGGATAATTGAATTTGGCAAAAATTGAAATTGAAATTCCCCTAGTTTTAATCCCAAGTTCTATTTCACATTTTACTTGAAATCTTAGTGAAAACAACAGGCTTTCTTTCACAATGTTGTTATCAAAAGTGGAGAGTTTTCTTTCTAACCCAGCTCAGGAGCAGTTGGATAGTCTGAAGAAGGATGAGTTGCTTGAACTTGCCAGAAAGTACGAACATTCTGAAGCAAAAGCTTCCTTGACAAAACAAGTAATTAAAAATATTTTGATTCAGTGTTTGGTAGGGAAGAATATTTTTGACAAAAGTGTTTTGGCATCAGTCAGTAAGTCTATGACAGACACTGATGTTCAGGTAATGGAATTAAAAATGAAATCCAAGATGGAAGAAAATTTGAGGAAGCTCGAGCTTCAGAAAGAGGAAAGAGAGAAAGATAAACAAATGCAAATGGAATTACAAAAGAACAAATGAAATTACAATTTGAAAGGAGGAGAAAGATAAACAATTACAATTTGAAGAGAGGGAGAAAGATAAACAATTAAAATTTGAAGAGAGGGAGAAAGAAAAGTAAATGGAGTTACAAAAAGAAAAAGTACAATTGGAGTTTCAAAAAGTACAGATGCAAAAGGAGAAGGATGAAAAGGAATTTCAAATTAAAATGAAAGAATTTGAGCTGGCAAGTGAAAGGCACGATTCCACTTCTCGTACAAATTCAAAGTTTGACATTGTAGGAAATATCAAGTTAGTACCTCCTTTTAGTGAAAAGGAAGTAGATAAATATTTTATTCATTTTGAAAAAGTTAGTGAAAATTTGAAATGGCCAAGGGAGTATTTGACTCAATTATTGCAAAGTGTACTTTATGGCAAGGCCCGAGATATCTATATATCCCTGTCAGCACATCAAAGTTCTGACTATGATTTGGTTAAGGAGTGTATTTTGAAGGGTTACGAGTTATTCCCTGAGGCTTATCGGCAAAAATTGAGAAACTATAAAAAAGAAACTAGACACACCTATGTTGAATTTGCTAGAGAAAAAGAACAGTTGTTCAAGTGATGGTGCTTAGCTGAGAAAATTGAACATGATTATGAAAGACTCGAACAACTGTTATTACTTGAAGAGTTCAAGAACTGTGTTTCTAGTGATGTCAAAACTTATCTTGAAGATCATGAGGTAAAAACCTTGGAAAATGCTGCTCTTGCTGTTGATAAGTATTCCTTAACTCATAAAGTTCCGGTGGTAAACAAATCTTTCAATCAGCAGTCTACTGGTAGAAGAATATTTCAACCCAATACGACGACTCCTAATGCTCAATCTGGCACAACTTCTACAAATCAAGCTTCTGACAGACTTGATTCAAAATCCTTGTTTATTCCTACGTATACCTATTGCAAGAAAAAAGGACACGTCATTTCTGATTGCTTCAAATTGAAATACAGGCATCAGAATCAAGATAGACCTATCCAAAATGCTCTAATTTCCAAGAGGTCAAGGTAACGGTCATGTATTGAAAACAATACATTTCTTGGGTCTCAAAAACCCCAGTGTGATTTTATTATGGAGAATTTTGAACCATTCATGTCGAAGGGTTCTATATCACTCTTGGGTGATTTGGCCAATCCTATCCCTATTAAAATTTTAAGGGATACAGGAGCATCTCAGAGTCTTTTAGTGTCAGGTATTTTGCCTTCTTCTGAGAAGTCCTGTTCTAATGAGAGTGTTCTCATTCAGGGAGTAGAGTGCGGCTTTGTTAATGTTCCTCTCCATTCTGTAAATTTGTCATCAGACTTAGTTTCAGGACCTGTGACAGTCGGTATAGTGGCTACTTTAACCGTTGAGGGCATTCATTTGTTGCTAGGCAACGACTTAGCCGGAGACAAGGTTGTGGTTAATCCACTTCTAACTGACAAGCCATCTTTGGATCAGAAAGTTGATCCTATTGAAAAAGAAATCCCTGATTTATACCCAGCTTGTGCAGTTACCAGAGCTATGGTAAAGAAAGCTCTTGAAAATGATTTTGATAAAGAATGTTTTCCTTTAGCTGACACATGTATTGGTCAGGCTTTTGATGATGTCACTTTCACTTCTAATTTGGATCAATCAAAAGGTATTAATCATAGTGATCCTCTTTTGAATACTTATTCTCTTTTTTTCTAATCAGGGTGACAAACGACAATCACTTGTCGTCGAACAGGAAAAAGATCCTGAGATCTCCTGTTTGTTTCAGCGGGCCATTAGTGAAACTGAAGCTACTGATGTACCTGTCTGTTACTTCCTTAAAAATGGAACTCTTATGAGGAAATGGAGACCTCCCGAGATACCTGCTAGTGACGAATGGTCAGTGAACCATCAGATTGTTGTTCCAAAATCTTACAGACAGGAACTACTTAGTTTGGCCCATGAAACTCCTCTGGCAGGTCATTTAGGGACAAATAAAATTATCACAAGATCTTAAATCACTTTTATTGGAAAAAATCAAAAGTGATGTTTGTAAGTTCTGTAGATCTTGTCATACTTGTCAAATTGTAGGAAAACCAAATCAAAAGATACCTAAAGCTCATCTACAACCAATTCCTGCATTCGACGAACCATTCAGTAGCATTATGGTAGATTGTGTTGGTCCCTTACCTAAGACCACGTCAGGCAAACCAATATTTGTTGACCATTATGTGTGCGTCAACAATATTCCCAGAGGCAATTCCTTTGAGGAATATTAAAACCAGAAACATAGTAAAAGCTTTGATAAAGTTTTTTACTCAGTTTGGCCTTCCCAAATCTGTCCAGTTGGATCAAGGGTCAAGTTTTATGTCTGGAATTTTCCAGCAAGCCATACACGAATTAGCATTCAACAATTCAAATCTTCTGTCTATCATCCTGAGAGCCAAGGGGCTTTAGAACGATTTCATCAGACTTTGAAAACATGATCAGATCATTTTGTTTTGATACAGGTAAAGATTGGGATGAAGGCATTCATTTACTTTTGTTTGCAGTTAGAGAGTCCGTTCAGGAATCTTTAGGATTCAGTCCCTTTCAACTGGTGTTCGGACATACTGTGCGTGGATCTTTGAAGTTATTGAAAGAGAAACTTCTTTCTAATGTAGATACAGAACTTAATCTTCTTGATTATGTCTCTGGTTTAAGTATAAATTGTCAAAGGCTTGTGAGGTCGCAAGAGCAAATTTACACTCTACTCAATCAAAAATGAAATCAAGATATGATAAAAACTCAAGGGATAGGAGTTTTCAATCTGGTGATAGAGTTCTAGCTCTCTTGCCCATTCCACAAAATTCTCTTCAGGCAAAATATTACGGTCCATACACGGTTGAAAAGAAAATAAGTGATTTAAATCACATCATAAATACTCCTGGGAGGCGAAAACAAAAGCAACTTTGCCACATCAATATATTAAAGGAGTATGTTGAAAGATATAGCCAGGTAAATTATGCAATTAATTTAGTTGTACCTGTCCCACCAACTGAGGATTTGAGTGAAGGAATTCAGTCGGATTCTACTGATCTAGGAGCAACAAATCTTCGGAATTCGGAAATTATGGAAAATCTAGACCAGAAACTTTCTCATTTACAACAACAAGAAAAAGGTGAACTTAAACAATTATTGTCTGAATATGAGCACTTGTTTCCAGACGTACCTACAAGGACAAACAAAATTTTTCATGACGTTGAAATTGTAGATTCAAAACCCATGAAACAACACCCGTAGTGGATTAACCCCTTCAAACAGGAATACTTGAAAAAGGAGAATCAGTATTTGCTGGAGAATGATTTTATAGAGCCCAGTAAGAGTGATTGGAGTTCACCGTGTATACTTGTTCCGAAACCGGATAAAACTTTCCGTATGTGTACTGATTATAGGAAGGTGAACAATGTGACAAAAACAGATTCATTTCCATTACCAAGAATCGATGACTGTATCGACAAAATTGGAAATGCCAAGTACGTCACCAAATTCGACCTTCTGAAAAGATTTGGCAAATTCCACTAACGGAAAGGGCAAAAGAAATTTCGGCATTTGTTACTCCAGATGGACTCTACCAATCTAAAGTAATGCCATTTGGGATGAAGGGTTCTCCAAGTACTTTTCAACGCCTTATGAATATGATTACCTCTGGTCTAGACAATTGTGATGCTTATATTGATGATGTCATCATCTACAACAACACCTGGAAAGAACATCTAGCCACGATTCGGAAATTCTTTGACAGACTCACTGATGCAAATTTGACTATTAATTTATCTAAAAGTGAGTTTTGCCGTGCTTGTGTTACTTTCTAGGACATGTTGTGGGACATGGTAAAGTTAAACCTATAGATGCTAAGGTCAAGGCTATCTCTGAATTTCCTGTGCCTGTCAGTAAAAAGCAGCTGATGCGATTTTTGGGTATGGCTGGATACTATCGTAAATTTTGTTCTAATTTCTCTAATATTGTTGAACCTCTGAAAACTTGTCAAGAAAGAAAAACAAGTTTCTTTGGACTGAAAAATGTCAAGAGGCTTTTGATAGGTTAAAGGCCATACTTAAAAGTGCACCAGTTCTGACAGCTCTAGATTTCAGTCAACCATTCAAACTATCTGTGGATGCAGGTGATGTTGGGGTTGGAGCAGTATTGATTCAAAACGATAGAAATGGTCTAGAACATCCAGTGTGCTATTTCTCTAAGAAATTAAATAAGCACCAAAGAAACTACTCAACAATCGAGAAGGAATGCTTGGCTTTAATGCTGGCATTACAGCATTTTGAAGTTTACATCAGCTCAGCTCCTTCTCCGGTTGTTGTGTTTAGTGATCACAACCCCCTTACTTTCATCAACAGGATGAAAAATAAAAATCAAAGACTATTAAGGTGGAGTTTATTTTTGCAAGAATACAATCTTGACATCAGGCACATCAAAGGAAAAGACAATTTAATTGCAGATGCACTTTCCCGTGTATAGAAATATTATTTTCATATACACCTTTGTATAATTCATAAGAGTTCTTCTTATGTAATTTTTTTTTTACCTCGTGTATAGTTTACATCTGGTAAAAAAGAAAGCTTTATTACATAAATCTTTCTTTTTCTTTATGGGGGAAAGTGTTATGACCATGTAGTTTAATTACTTGTGTGTTAAAATTTGAATTCTTTTTATTTCATTTTTGTATCATTATATTTTATTATGATGATGATTATGTTCACAGGATCTGATATTTTTGAAAGAAACATCGTGTTTATTTAGAATGTAAATATGACTCTCGGCTTGCGTAAGCATTATTTTAGATTGCCGACTGGATAAACAACCGGCGTAAACGATTGGTTGTGGCCAAGGTCATTTCTAAGCATATGTGATTACATCGTGTACTGCGATTGTTAGATGATGAAATAACCACGCGTTCTTCGTGCGTGTGCATGAAATGACGTTTTGGTTCGGTTTGAAAACACTTAGGTCCCTGTGAAATAGTCAGAGTCGTTCTTATACCTTGAGAAGAAGGTATTATTTTTCTTGTGCTGGAAAGAGTTTATTTTTCTTTACATCTGTAGAGCTCGAGATGTATCTTGTTATAGATGACAGCAATAGGAGTTCATCTACTTTTTAAATAGTAATTTTTTTTCTGGAGAACTACACAAGTGGTTTAGGACAAAGACATTCAGTGAAATTCATTCTAAATTGGAGCAGTACAGTACAAATTGTGGTTCAACGTGAAATTGTGGACATTTGTGTAAAGACTTCATCTTACGTCATCATGCTCCATTTTGGAACCAACTTGAGATTCAAGCTTGATTCAGTTAGGACTCATATAATTTCACAATTCTAGGATAAATGTTTGGATTTTCTTCGCAAACCGTAAATCCTATTTCATATTTTCACCTTTTCATCATGTTTTCTAGGGAAATAAATTATTTTTGTTAAAACTTACAAAGATTGTTGTCTTCACTCTTTTCTTTTGTTACTTTTGTACGAGCTGATACGTAACAATATTGGTTAACTTTTGGCTTATATTACAAACACATTATATACTATATCATGCTGCTTTAAACATGCATTTCAATTGTAATACATCATTCTTAGTTACTGGCAGAATAAAGGTTCCCGCTGTTCCCAAATCAACTTAAATGCTTCTTTCTTTTCAGATTTGACTGCAGTATGTTTTTCCAATTTATGGTGGTCTTTAAGAAAAAGTTTCAATTTATCTAATCTAGGCATTATCTCCCCTTTCATTTTACATATGTAGAGATAGTATTTGGCTTGAAGAAAACAAAAATACAATGTTGTTCATATGTTCCATCTCTACTTGTATCTCCCAATATGTTTCTGCACTTGGCAAGATATCTATGTTCACATCATTCTAAATTCAGTAGGACACATCATTCTACATTCGACCACTCCAGTGGCCTAAGTAGTTAAAGCTTCTGCTTCGGATGCTGGAGGTCATGGGTTCGAACTCCGGCCGAGTCATACCAAAGACTTATAAAAATGGTATTAGCAGCTGCCTTGCTTGGTGCTCAGCATTAAGAGGCTAGTGTTAGGACTGGTCGGCCTGGTGTTTAGGTAATGTAACTGGGCGGGACATGATGCTACATGCCTGCAGCATTATGCCTCAGTGCTAGACATCACTATAAACTGCCACACTGCAGACATCGTAGCGATATGAGTGGAAAATTGTTATAGCTATGTTAAAAATCCAAATCAGACATACATATTCATCCCACATCCTGATCATCACATCACATCTCCAAAACAAATGCAGTATTGTTTATCTGACATTTTTACAAAAAGTATATTTATCAGTATTAGACAATTTTATTTTGTACATAATTCATTCATAAAAATCCACGAGTAAGACGAATTTGAAACCATTGTAAAATGTTTTGTTTCTTGTTATTGTAAAGCTTTACCATATATGTTCGGCCATATATCCATATTCAAATTTAAAATTTCATTCCATTTATTTTCACTAGTTGGTTTAAAATTAGTTTTCAATAGTGATTTGTCATATTTACATTCTTTATTGTTATAAAATAAATGGAAAGGGATAAATGGTCTGACCAGTGTCGTTACATCTAACTGTAGCTTTTTACATAGGGACTTTACATATTGAATTATACCTTGAATGACAAGGATATTCATATTGAGACCATATTTAGCTTTAAAGCTATCAAAATCCAAAATAGTTGACTGATGTGTAAGCATATCAACAATATAGATTACATTATATTCAAACGATTTCCTATAGAAATTTGGTACCCTGTTCATCCTTGTATGAGAGTTCATCCATAAACTTGTTTTCAAAAGATCTCCTGTCGGGGGTATATTTTTCTCTATTAACAGTTTCCAAGCCAGTAAAACATTGTCAAAAAGCATATTGCCTTTTAGGATAATGCATCACATTTTCATCTCCTTAAATTCGTATATTTCATATTCATATAAATTGACCAATATCCTATGAAGTGGAAGACTCTACAAACTCACGTAATTTTCAAAGCTAATATAAATTTATTAATATCTGTCATCCCCAAGCCACCTATAGAGAAAGTTTGAATCATAAGCTCTGTTTTAACTTTGTCTACTTCCATATAAAGGTGCAAAATAATTTGCTGTATTCTCTTATAAAATTTTATGGAGGATTTGGTAACAAGATGAACAAATGATTAAGCTTTGGAATAATTAAAGTTTTCAAAATCGCTATTTTACCGATTGGTGTTAAAGATCACTTTTTCCAATGTTTTTCAAATTTTAATCATTTCTTTCTTATTTTCAAAATTCATTTTTACTATTTTATCCAAATTCACTCAAAACTTTATGCCCAATGATGTAAATTCAGTTGTCCACTATAATTGTAACCTGTGATGAAATGTTTCTGCATTCCACTATTATTTTAACCTGTGATGAAAGGTTTCTGCAAAATATTTCTTGCTTCCTATTGTTATGTTTATCTATATTTTTTGTAACTCATTTTACATGATTTTATTTAAATTTTGTAATTTTTTATTCATGGTTGTAAATTGTATACATGTCTTTAGTTAGATCTTGCCTATGTGACATATGGTCTGCTAAGAACATAATATTACATAGGATCTTTAAATGGATACCTATGCTTGCGTTGGCAATTACAAATAATAATCTTAATAATAAGAATTAATGGCACCTTTGGATTAATTTCTCATTGGTTGATTGGGTTTGGACGTTTCTAGAACAATTCAGTACCTTCCCATTGGTTAGGCTAGGTCAAATGAATTGGAAATTTCGAGGCAAAATGAGTAGTAAGATCCGTCATATGGGGTATATTGTGAAATATAGTCGAAACATAAGATGTATATAAGAAGGGAACTGAGCAATTAGATTTATTCCTATTTTGGAGTGATCCTCATTATTGTGTTCCTGTTATAAGTCTGCAGACATGTTTTATTTTGTACTTAAATCTTATTCGAGAGGAAAAACATTTGTTGGGACTGTTAAGTGGAAATAGATTATTTGGACAAAATAATATTATTCTGGAACTGTTGTGAATTATTCTAAGGAGTTCTGGACAATGTCACAATTCTTGGCAGACCAGTACATATGCAGTTTCGAAATTCATATGGAACTTTCCATACTTTTGGACTTTCATGGAACTTTTTCAGAGTTATTTTGGATTCACTTAATAACACTGTAGGCTCCTCTCACGTTTTATTGATAACGTTGACAGTTAAATTGTTTCTTAAGTTTTACAAAACTTGATGCATTTGCTTCTTTCTGTTACTTAATTTGTAACTATAGAATCGTAACAGAAATTGGGGGCTAGCTTAGGATACTAATTTTAGAAATATTTCAGAGAAATTGAAATTGTTTAGAAATTTAAATTTATAATTGTATTTCGGAAATGTTTCTATCCCTGCTCTTTTGATAGTACATTTTGAAGCCAACAAGATTTGACAATGCCATCTAAAGTAGAGAACTTTATTTGAAATCCTACCCAGGAACGGTTAGAGTCCTTAAAAAATTATGAATTGTTCCAACTTACCAGACAATATGATCATTTGGAGGAAAAACCATCATTGTTACAACAAGAAATGTACAATATTTTGGTTCAGTATTTGGTAGAAAAGAATATTTTGGATAAAAGTGCTTTGGGTTTGATTAGTACCTCTTCATCTGGCCCTAACTTGCAAGCAATTGAATTGAAATTAAAATACAAGAAATTAAATGAAGTTAAGAAAGATTGAGCATGAAAAGAAAGAGTCAAATTCAAAAAGAAGAAAAACAAATGAAATTGCAAATGCAGGAAGAAGAAAGAGAGACAAATTCTAAAAGAAAAAATGGAAATGAAATCCAAATGCAGAAGAAAGAGGAAAAAATCAAAAAGAAGAAAGGAAGATGCAAATGCAGGAAAAAGAGACAAATTTGAACAGGAAGAAAGATGCAAATGAAATTGCAAATTCCTAAAGAGAGAGAGGCAAATTCAGAAAGAAGTGAGAGAGATGCAAATGAAATTGCAGACAGAGAAAGAAAGAGAAAATTGGAAATGCAATTTAGAAGATTGGAACTGGCAAGAAGAAAGCACACGACTCAAAGAGAGTTCAGTTTTTGATGTTACAAAAATATTAGATTAGTACCCCATTTGAAAGAAAAAGATATAGATCAATATATTTCACATTTTGAAAACAAAAATAGCTAAGAATCTAAAATGGCCAAGAGTTCACTGGACTTTATTATTACAGAGTGTACTTATTGGCAAAGCTCGTGCAGTTTATACTTCGCTGTCAGCAGAAGCAAGGGCTGATTATAATTTGATCAAGGAATGTATCTTGAAGGGTTTTGAGTTTGTGCCTGATGTATATTGAGAGCGGTTTCGGAATTGTCAAAAGCAAACAAAAGAAAGAAGAAAACAGGCAAACCCATGTCGAGTTTGCTGGGGAAAATGAACAACTATTTGACAGGTGGTGTGCATCTATAAAGATTGATAAAGATTGGGACAGGCAACTCGTATTAGCCGAAGAGTTCAAGAACTGCCTCAATAGTGACGTCAAAATTTACCATGATGAAGACAAGATAGATACTTTAGAAAATGTTACTCGTACAACCCTACGAATATTCCTTGGCTCACAAAGTTTCATTTGTCAGTAAGTTTTTCTTACAGTAGATGGTTAGTAAGAAATCAAATCGGGCTCAAGCGAGTACTTGCAAATTCCAGTCTGGAACATCTAGTAAGAATCCAACGTCTGAAAAGCTGATCAGAAATCCTTATCTCTTCCTAAGTGCACTTATTGCAAGAAAATAGGGCAAGTTATTATGATTGCTTTAAGTTAAAAAATAAGCAACAAAATAAAGATAGCAGTTCCAAATGATCTTGTCTCTCATTGGTCAAGGTCATGGTTATGTATTGGAAAGAATACATTTGTTTGGTCAAACAAATACCAATCTGATTCTATTATGGAGAATTACGAACAATTCATGTCGAAAGGTTCTATATCACTTATTGGTTATTCAACCAATCCTATTAAAATATTATTGGACACGGGAGCTTCTCTGAGTCTTTTATTATCAGGTATTTTTCCTTTCTCTAATAAGTCTTCTTCTTCTGAAAGTGTTCTTGTTCAGGGATTAGAGTGCGTTTCTTATTCAAATTCCTCTCCATAATGTTAATTCAACACCGGACATAGTTTCAGGGCCAGTGACTAGTGGTGCTGAGAATGTTTTGCCCATTGAGGGTGTTGATTTATTGCTAGGCCATGACTTCGCTGGAGATAAGGTTGTGGTTAATCCATTTGTAACTGACAAGCCTTGTTTGGATCAAAAGGTTGATCCTATTGAAAATTAAATCTCTGATTTATGCTCTGCTTGTCAGTTACTAGAGCAATGGCAAAAAGAGCTTATGAGAATAAAGTTGATCAGGAAATTATTCCTTTGGCTGACACATGTGTTGGACAGGTTACTGCTGAGGTCACTTTTGCCTGTTGCTGATCAAATCAAAAGGTTCTAATCATTGTGATCCTCTTTTAACTACTTATTATCTTATTTCTAATCAAGGTGACAAACAACAATCAGTTGTCGTCGAAAAGGAAAGTGATCCTGAGATCTCCTATTTGTTTCAGAGGTCTTTTAGCGAGGCTGAATCTGCAGAAGTACCAACATGCTATGTTTTGACAAATGGGGTTCTTATGAGAAAATGGAGACCACCTGAGGTACCCGCAGATGACGAGTGGTCTTGAGCTATCAAATTGTGGCACCTAAGTCATATAGACCGGAAATTTGTAATTTAGCCCATGAAAAACCCTTGACTGTTCATTCAGAAGTCAGTAAAACCTACCACAAGATCTTACATCACTTTTATTGGCCGACCATTGCGAGTGATGTTTCTAAATATTGTAGATCTTGTCATACTTTTCAACTGGTAAGACATCCTAACCAAAAGATACCTAAAACTCATTTACAGACAATTCCTGCATTTGACGAACCATTTGGTTGAATAATGGTAGACTGCGTAGGTCCCTTACCAAAGATCAAGTCAGGCAACCTTTACTTGTTGACCATTCCGTGTGCGTCGACAAGGTTTCTAGAGACAATTCATTTAAGGAATATTAAGACCAAAACTATAGTCAAAGCCTTATTAAAGTTCTTTATAAGTTTTGGCCTTCCTACGTCTGTCCAGACTGATCCAGGTTCTCATTTCATGTCATGAATCTTCCAAGTTATGTATGAATTAGGTATTAAACAGTTCGAGTCCTCTGCGAATCACTCTGATATTATCATGGAGTGCTCAAAACTTTAACTTGGTTCAACTGTCACTTTTCCTACATTTTTCATAAAAGATTCAGATACAAGAAGGAAATCTAGCTTGTTTTAGGGGACTTTTTTTCTTTATGTATGTCTCTTTAATCCTGCATTATCACCATATATTGGACCTAACTGGACCAAATAGGTTCAAGATTAGACTTAAAAAATTGGATTCCTCACAATAAAGCAGTTTCCGCAGCAGTTACATTGATCAAACACGATGGAAGGCTTGTACCGGAGACCAGAAAGACATCTGTTGCTTTTGGCTCAAAAAGTTAGGGGGTCAAGGTGACTGTGACCTATATCAAAGATTAATCATTTAATGAACCCAATTAGAGCATTTGTTGCTTAAATACATAATGGGTGTGCTGGGTTTGCCTCTCTCTGTATACTGACAATCACGCAGTCCTAGTATACCGGCTTAATATCCTTTCCAGAGCAAAACACCCAAAGGTTTTGATAGTAATATGTTTTAAAATAAAGTTGTTCATAAGAAGACTACCAAAGTGGAGTAAATTTTGCTGACAAATTTTCTTATTTAAATTGAAAAAAGTAATAATAATTGTAATTATGATATGGCAAAAGTGCTGTAATAGTTTTTGTTTCCACCTGTCAGAAGGAAATATGTCAAGCCAAGAATCTGCCCAGTTGTCTATAGACAGACTAAAACTATTGATCACTTCGAACTGACGTCATCAGTGGCATTCAGCCAATCAAACACCACTATCTGACTCATTCAAGTGGGTGATTGACTAAGTTTATATCCTTTTAGACCATTGTCTTTGAAAGCGAAGAACATCCCTCTAGCCTGCTATTTTGACTTAACAACTAAATATTAATAACCAATAACATGTTGAAATGTATTTTCCAAAATTCATTGTAAGAAATTCTGTGATGACGAAATTAGACTTTTGTAAGGCAAGATGAAGGGTAAGACCTGAGTAAACCAAATTCTTTTACCTACCGGATATGGACGTCCAGCCGGTTGTAGCCCGCATGTAAAATTATCAATTGCTTATAATGCGATTGGTAATGATATATCATCTGGTCATTGTGAAGTGAGTATAGTTAGTGTCATGTAGAAGCAACCTTTGGGCTATAGAAAAGGGACACAATTTACATTATGGGTCTTTATCTATCATGTGACGAAAACGGAAGCGAATGTGCGATTAATCCTGGTGTCACTGAATGAGTTAAATGAATGGCTCATTATATGTCCTCCCTGTTTTCAAATGCCATCTATGTAGTCACCGGTAGGGCACGATTACTCTAGAGGTTTGTGACCAGTGGGTCTTATGATCTGATCTCTGGTCAAGGTATACAGTCTTGAACTAATCTTGCAGTGCAGAAAGCTTAATTTTCTTTTTTGATTTGCCATGACTATTGTCGTAAACCCCAGAATAAATAGGTTTCTTTATTGTCCCAACTGCAAGCAATCCATAATGTATGGCCAACAATTTACTGTATAACAAAAGTAAATCTGTAAACAAAAACATTTTCTTTCAGCCATATTAACCTTGACCTTTGACCTTCTGATTCCAAAATCAATGGGTTTCTTCCATATCTTGTGCGCAAAAACATTAGTCAAGGCTTTTAGTCTAGAACTACATTTATTTTGCAAGATCAATATTACTTCTTTAAGTGATAGTGTCTTTGACCTTTTGGCACCAAAAGCAGACAGCTTCAATCCCACTCACCATGTAAGTCGTGCACAAATTTTGGTGACTTCACAAGATCAAGAAATTAAAACTATGAGTGGAAACCATTTTTTTTAGTGACATCAGCCTTGACCTTTTATCCCCAGTTCGACAGTTTTCTTTATCCCACATGCAAGCAATCCACAACATGTGGAACTATTAGTAGTTGCATGGGGCTGTTGGTGGACATATGTACATTAGCATTACGCCGTAGGTTTAAATGGGCAGGCCTCATGGGGACAAGGGAAATTATATGTTAAACTGGTCATATGATTAATATGGGAATATTATTATAGGGGCAGAAGTGTTCATGGGGACAAGGGGAAATGTAATGTTAAAATGGTCAACAGTTTATACGGACAAGGGAAATATAATATTAAAATTTTGATCTACATTCCAGCACACAACTTTGCAATCTGCAATCCGGCACCCTCTTTTTGGTTACTGCCCCGAAACACCACATATACAGTTCAGCACCTACTTTTTTATTACTAACCAAACACCCGTCCCCGCAACGAAAAGGAAGTGTTTATACGCATGCATTCACTCAAGGGTAGGAAACTTTTATAGACATACTACTATATAATTATATACAAACATACTATCAAACAGAAGGGTATAAAATATTTATAGGCATACCAATATACCCTTGCATACAAACATACTATCACACAGACAGAAGCGGTAAATGCGAGTATTAAGTCTTAGTTATCAACAAAACAGATGTACAAACACATACATACACAAAACATAAAAGCAAATAGGGTTAGTATGTCTCTTTTCCAGTGATCTGGGTGGCCCTGAAAAGGGCCGCTTGAGATTTTACTAAGCAAAGGCGTTAACATAAGTGGCATCTCTTCACTTGTCATTTTCTTCTCGAAGTTCGTCGCACTTCTGGTTTGTAGAGTACAAAATTCAGTCAGATTGCCTGTAATCTCCTCAAGAATATTTGTCTGCAGCAGTAATACTCCCATTGGTGAATGGTTTTATGAGACAGAAAGAAGAATTGGAAAATTTGCAACGACAGAAAGATGCAGTAGATGTATTTATTCAACAACAGCAAGAAGAGGAAGAAAACGAGAAGAAAAAGATTGGAGGAAAACGTTGAAGTGTGAAGGGCAGAAGGATAGTCATGAAAACAAAACACAGTGTGTGTTACAATACATTTATGGGGGAGTAAAAGTAACTGAGAGAAATGTTTCAGACTTACTTGCTAACTCAAAGAGAAAGAGACCTTCACATGTCTAGATTTCTCCTTCAAATACGTTCCCTAATCACATTAACGTTAGGAATATAAGCCATAATACCACATAGATCAAGCCCTGCCAAAGACAAATATTCGTTCTCTACAGTCTATATTATAAAGACAAAAGACAACAATTCTGGTCATTACCTCCCCTTTCCGCCTACATGTGGCACTAGTATTAAGCTTTCGCTTGTGAACTGACAACATCGCATCCATCCGTCTCTCTGCGAAGGACCATCGCCTTATATATCATCTCCGACTTGCACTCAAAGACGAGACGAACAGAAAAACTGGAAACGGAATTGTTCGTTGCTCAAACCATATACCAACGGGATCCCAATCCTATAAATGGAAACAACCTGCTAATCACTCTCAGAGGCAGTCGTTTCGAGGGGATATCATACGTGTAGTTTCTCTACACTCAGGCCCTCATTCTCTCACTGTTCACTCGTGTCCGAGATCGACCAAAGGAAACTATCCGGTAGGCGCCTGACTGTTGTTGTTCAAACAGTGTCGGATATATATCTTCCACCAGGCGAGTGGGTGATTTAAATTGTCTCAGAGGCGCTTGGGTTCTCGTTTTGCCAACCCCATCTCCATTTCATCCTCTCCTTTCTTGAGATTGGAGAAAATCCGGAATACCACAATCTCCGGCATTTTCCTCCAAGGTTTTTCTAGTCAATGGCAAGCTCAGACCAATCCTTGACTTTAGGCATCTAAATCCGTTCATGCTTCCACCAACATTCAAGAAAGAGACGGCAAGGTCAGTACGCCTTTCCATTCTTCCGAAAGAACGCATCATCTGTTTCGATCTGACAGTCCTGTGTTTTCACGTTTTCGCCCGTCAATCATAACATATATTTCTGCGGTTCGCATACCGCGATTATTGGTATCAGCCTGGTTTCTCTCTCTCTCTCTCTCTCTCTCTCTCTCTCTCTCTCTCTCTTCATCTACTTTCATTTCAAACAAGAAATGGCTCACAGCCAGGGAGTTTCTGCAAATCCTTGGATTCTTTTATGACACAATGAATCTTATCTCTTTGATTAATTTGTTGCTGATGTCTTACATTAAGAATTTCTTGGCTGGTATTGGTTATTCTTCTGTTTCTGTAGAATGCCCCATCTCCTGTTTGTTTCTCTTTTCTTATGACACTCTGAAGACCTATGCTCTTCCTGACAGTGATAACTGAAATCTTTACTTTTGTCTCCCTTTTCTCCTGTTGTTTCTTTGCTTTGACGTTTTGGATATTCTGGAGTCTAGCGTCCTTTTTACAGGCAGATATAGCAAGTATCTTGAGTTTTTTTAATTGTTCGTGGTCGTATCGACATTTTGTATCCCTTGTTAGAAACAGAGAAGAAATAATGCCACGCTAAAGAGAACTCTCAATTCATCACGACAGTTTGAAGACTTCTGTCTGGATCTAGCTTTGCACACCGGCAGTTTTAACACCGTCGGTGTCATTGACAAAATTCAATGCATCCAACAATTCATTGACGAGTTTAACATGTTCTATAGAAAATCTTCTCTTCAAATAACCCACGTTTTACCTCCTAGAGGTAGTACGACCATACAGAAGAGTTTAATTGGTGTACGATATTCGCAGCACCAAACGCTGTATCGTCCAAATTGACAACTCAATAGATCATATGTGCCCTTTGTCGTGGAGCGAACGTATGCCGCGAAGAAAGGAAAATTATTGGAAGAGCAATCGAAAACTGGACAGAGCTACACAACGAAGAAAAGCAGACGTCTTTTTGCCAGAAGCAGGCATTATGCGAGCGACCGTGTGTGACATTCCTGAAATGTAGAAACTTCAAGACGTGTCGGTTCTTCGTTATCCGTTGAAAGTATACTCTCAAGTCATTCGCTGAGCTTTCATGTCTCGCTGACCCAATTTTCCAAATGGAAAATACATTCACCTGTATCATCATAAGTAGCATTTTGATGTTATTACCAGTATCACTGGATTTTTGGGATAAACGTATTATTCTGCAAAATGGGGCCTCAGTTTAAAAGTCTGGGACAACACATTCATTGCGAAAAGAGATGTCGGGACTGTTTAGCGTTCAAGCCATGCATTCCTGAAGGAAAAGAACGAATTCGTTGCTCTTCTTGTAAGCGAACCTTTTGCAATCCCACTTTTTACGAATATCATTGTATGAAACAAATTCCACAACAGAAAAAGTTTGAGAATTTTTGAGACCCGTAATCTAAAGCACACGTTTATCCAGGAAAGAAAAGATGCAAATTTTGTTACACAATCGTGGAAATTGAACGTCAGTGTAACATTCAGAAATATGACAATGAACTGGAGGAATACATCAAGAAAGACCAGCACAACAAGAAAAAGAAAGAAAAAAGCGGATGTTATGTTTTCTGACTTTGAATGTACACAATAGAATGGCATTCACATCCTGAACTTTTGCATATCTCTTCATCTTTGTGAGAATCGTGTCCAAGAACGTTTATTTTATCATTGTTTGAATTACAATTAAAGTTAAATTTAAACCAGTAAACATAAAATTAAAGAGAATGTTAGATAGAGTGGTAAAAGAAGCTGACATATCACATGTCGGGGGAAGAGGAAGAGGAAATTAAACTTTGGTATACACTTAAAGAACATCGTCGTAATGCTAGTTTTATTTACATTATTCACTTTTATTTCAACAACGTAAAGGACATCGCACCACCTGTCTCTATACCCATTATATCGTATTCTTTAAAAGTCCAAGAGATAAATCTCAAGCGAAAGTATTCACGAAACAGTTCGGAACATATTTGGTTGTATTATGCGTATGACGATGCCACTCAAACACCTCTTATATTTTTAATCATCGTTTTAAAACGTATCACTCCAGAATACTTGAGATTTCCTACCAATTTGTTTCACCACTGGTGCCAAGACCAAGACGGAGGTCCGGTCATTAACACGTCTCTTTTGGCGTCTATCTAAAAAAGAAGAAAATAAACACCATGCACTTGTTTTCTTTCAAAACGTATTCAACATGACCTTTCATTCTCGTCCTCATGCTAAACTGATTCTTTTACTGTGTGGCATCGCTGGCGAAAAAATGCAAAGGTCCGTGCACTTTTGTAAGAATGAAGTCTCAAAGACGTATTACGATAGTTTATTCTACCATCACGTCATTTATTTCAAGCGATCATTCAAATACCACAATAAACCAAACGCTTTGCGAAGAACATCAAGATGCGTTGCCACAAAAGGCATTTCCAAGAATCATTACTCCAACCAAGAGACCTAATATTTTGAAACGTTTCTTAAGCTCTTTTTAATTGACATTTCAACGTTTAAAATCTCAAGATTTTAGAGATTCCTGTAACACCACCTTATCCAGTGTTTTGGGTGATATCTATAATTGTTGAAAAGTCCTGACTTCCGGTTTCCACGGTCTATATTAATAGATATAAATATAAAATCACTGTTTTTTTAGTATAAAACTATACTTTTGTAAAATTTTGGTTTTTTAAGCACAGCAGACTTATACATTATATATTCTGAGATCAAAATAAAAATCCCAGTTGGTTATAGTTTGAGTATACCTATCCGTTTATTTGTAACCCCACTCCCAACCAATAACGGAAACCTTTAATGTGATAAAAAGTGCACATAACTTAGTCAATTCATTCACTGATTTATAATTTCTAACCTGACTGTGACCAGAGTGGCCCTAACACTAGCATCCTCCGTGCCTTTCATGCGTAACAGACTACCCATATTAACACGGTGCCATATTGCGTACACTATGGGCGAGTCTCTTTCCCTCAGACAACATTTTGAAGTAGTTCATCCATATTCGGTAACTACCAGATAATTCCGTATTATGATAATGTTGAGAGCTTAGAGTTATATCTCTTTGCACACATGAACAGAGAAGTTGCACCGCTTGTTAAATCCAAGTGAAAGGCAAATTGGTAGTTGTTATTCATTTCCTTTGCTTGATTCGACCTTGGAAATATCGGAAGTAGACGAAATAGTATTTTCCTTCTATGTAAATGCTTGCGTAACCCTGCATAGACCCCTTCGTTGAAAATGGACTTGTCCAGGAACTGAAAATTACTGGCGAGCATGGTTGTCATTTACACTGACAACTTCCTCATGAAGTAAAAAGCGCAGACAATAACGGGATGCCCCCACCCCGCTCATAATCTGGTTTGAAATTATAATCAATAAATGAACTGATTAAGTTTGAGCACTTTGTGCTTTTCGTTTTCTAAATCGGAAGGAAGGTGGGGGTGGTACAAACCAACGGGAAGGTAAATTCAGATTATAGTTCACAAAACTTGCCATTTCCAAAGAAACCGAAAACAACTGTTTTTGAAATCATAATATTAGCATTAAATTCTTAATCCATTCAGTACAGGATTTCCAAAGCTCTTTAATCACTGGAAAATCATAAAATAGTGTTCGATATTTTCAACTTCTTATTTATAAACAGTACATGTATCGCCATTAACGAAATTTATTATTTAAAAAAAAAATGATTTGTTATAATAATTCTTTGTATGAATTTAACCAGAAAGACAATTAAGTTTGTATCTTTTGTGCACTTCGGTGTTATCATTAGATATTGTTTCCAGGTTTGATCACTTATGTGATGAAACAAGTATTCTTCCACTGCCGAGGGTTCCTTTTTCCAACTTGCTAAGGCAAAAATAACATCCAGCCGAAATGTATATGTAATTAATTTACTAATCTCTGCTAAGTATTTTCCCCCTAATATTAATATATGGATGCCTCCAAAGTGTCCTAGAACTTTTTTTCTGCCAAAGTCCTTCTTAATTTGCAATCAGGCATTTATTCCAAGTGATCTTCATGCCTTGAATTAAAGAGTGAATATGAATCATCAAGAGACCACGTTCTGTAGCTAGGGCTATGATTATATCTCTTTTAACCCTTTCTGTTTTGCCACTCCAAGTAAATGTTTAAAACGTTTTATTCAGATCATGCTTTATACAGTGGATTTTGGCAAAATCTATAGTTTGATCAAAGCTATTTTCCTGCTGAGGAACAGATTTATCCTCATCCAGAAACCCATCAGTTCTTTTGATAACCTCTTTTAATTTCTTCGCATAATTTGAATCTACTATATCTTAAAGATAATTCTATTCCTAACAGTCGAAAGGAAGACGTAGACCAAATACTTTCTATGTCTGGGCATAGTTTTTATTCTGAGACTATGTTCCTTCTTATCTAAATGGATTTTGATTTTAGCAAGTTACAATGAAAACAAGAGACCGATGCAAAATCCTTATGTGTTTCTATGGTAGACATAAAACTCTAGGAAACCATTCAATATTGAAAAGGCATCACCCGTGTACTGACCCAGTTTAAACTCTCTGTCATTATGAAGAAGCTGTAATACTTCTGTTATACCTGACGGCAGCTTTTCTCTAAAAGAAAGAACAGAGACAGATGTCCATTGTTAATCAAATTGCCTTCGGACTTGTGGCACGATAGTCTAAACCACTGGCACATAGAAACCACTAGAATTAAAGATATCAGAGTATTTTCCAAAACGTCGCATTCAAACGAGTGAAATGCTTTTTCAAGACGAATAATAAGGACAGACATATGTTTCGTTTAGTTCGTTCATAAAATCACCAAAAAATTCTAGTGTTTTCGCCAATAAATCTCCCTTTCACAAAACCTTTCAGATTATCATGTATAATGAAAGGAAGTATCTTTTTAAACCTATTCACTATTGAATCTAATCCTATTTTAACTTCAAGCAATGAAATGATTCTCCAATTGGTTATAAATATTCCTTGTTTGCCTTCTTTTGGCATGCATGTGATAATTCCATGGGATTGAATTTAGGACAGAATATTATTTTCATACCCAAAATTTCAGTGATCTATATATAAATCCACCTAAATCATTCCAAAAGAATTTATAACAGTCTACCATGAACCCATTAGAGGCAGGACTGACTACATTTTTCATGGTTTTAACGCTAAATTACACGCACTAAAGGTCAGCTTACCATCGCATCAGTTGTACGTTTTTTATGATGCGTGAAGAAGTGCTTGTTAATTTGTTAACTTTACCTGTAGTGAATCATTTTCATCATCTTTAAAATGATAGTCTAATGCATTATAAACATTTCTTGTTTAAACTGTATTAATATTTTCCTTTTGTCTTAGTACACTTGCACTAAATGTGCAATAAACACGACACCTATAAATAATTCTAAGTTAGAGTTATAGCAGAGTGGTCGTTTGTTTTACCCGTGATAAATAGGTGAATCTGTGAAATATGAAAACATCTCGAAATTCAGGAAAAAATATACTCTGATTGCTTCAAAGTTACCTGGTAATTAATCAAGCATTTGAATCGACTGTTCTCCATGGATCTAGTAAATCTAGTTCATTCCAAATATCCTGGATTGCTGTTCGTGTCAGGTGATTCATAGCATAAATAATAGTATATGTATCGATTTTCTGAACAACATTCCCATCACCGCAAATTATAATAGATGAATTATCAAAACTACCAATATCTTTTCTTAAAATAATCGGGATTATCATCATTTTGACCATGTAAACTGACCAAGAGTATTATATTGCCATCAACGTCACAGTATATTCTTTGGATAGAAAATTCATTGTTATTTATAAAGAGAATGGCAACATCTTCACTACTGTTTGATTTATGACTAAAAGGCACCGAAAACCACATTCTGTCTCCCGATATCACTCAATCGAAGCAGTGCTGTCTGTTTATTGCAAACACATAATGGATGTGATATTTTGCTAACCCAGAGGAAGATATCTCTCCTTTCTAAAATGGAACTGTAAAGACCCCTTAAATTCATTGATAAATTGTTAATTTTTCTGTTCAAATTATATTAGCACTATTTGTGACGCATGTGTGCTGTGAAGTGTCACGATTACTTCATCAAAAGAGATGCAAGGTATACACATGCTATTCAAATACATACAGATATAATCTTTCAAAAAACTAAAACTATGATTTGCCATGAACTTTGGGAGGTGAGACTCCCAGTAAGTAGGATCATCAGCATACAGTACAGTAATACATACAATACATTAAATGTTTAGACAAAAACATATAATTACCAGCTACAACAAAACAATATGAGTAGGAGTTATGATAAATCCTTATTCTATGATAAGCTAAAGCTTATATATATTGTTACGTATATGTAATTAAATTGCTTGTGTGTTAGTTTTAAAATTCTTTTTTATTTTATTTTTGTTTGATTACATTTTATTGTAATAATAATTTTTATTGGATTTGAATATCTTTTTTTGGAAATTGGGTTGACCCGATTAGATTATAAAAATTTCTGCAGCACTATTTTTAGCTCACTTTGGTTCATAGATCTTGTAAACACTAAGCGGAAACGATTGGCTATTTCCAAGGTCATTTTTTGCTTGCGTGGTGGCTCTAATTTGCAAACAACTTTTTTTTATTGAATCTTATAGTAAGATTCGCTAAGTCTTTTAAGGCGTGCATGCAAATTATCATATTTTTTAATGCGATGTTTAAATTAGTGGTCACGTCGCCCGTCACGTGAGCCACCATATGATCTAAAATCGAGGATTAAATCAGCCAATTGGTAGTAGAGTAGTCCAGTCGTAATTTTTACACCTCAGAGCTCAAGGTGTTTTATTGTTGAAGCTAGATTGTTTTTGAAGTTCATCTATTTTTTGGAATTTAAGAATTTATTCTCTAGAAAACTAAACAAGTGCTTCATATTTATAGAACGTTCTGGGACAAAAACATTCAGTGGAAATTTATTCTGGAATTCTAAACGGAAATATTATAAACTGTGATTCAACGAGGATATGTTGCCATAAGTACAAAGACTTCATCTGACGTCATCGCCTCCATATTGGAATTTCATCGAGATTCGAACCTGGATTCAATTAGAACTGTTTACTGATAGGACTTATATTTTTCAATCCTAGGATTAAATTTTGGATTATATTCACAAACCGTAAGTCCTATTTCCCATTTTTACATTGTTTTCTAGGGAAATAAATTATTTTGTTAAAATATACAAAGCTTTTTGGCTTCACTCTTTTCTTTTGTTACTTTTGTACGAGCCTACACGTAATAATATATATATATATATATATATATATATATATATATATATATATATATATATATATATATATATATATATAGAACGTATAGTGTCCTTAACTTTTTAAATGATTGTAAGTTGCATAGTTACTTGTAAATAAAATGTTTACATAGTTTATGACTTCAATGCTAGTCTTATTTACAATTAGACAAGGGTTTTTAGTTGGACATCCTACTATGATATAGATCATGTGAACATTTGTATAAATATGGATTTGATCAACAAAATAACACATTCCTGTTTAAGATCAGCATGTGTGAATCCATTTATCATTGGAATTTCTAAAGTACTCTCTGACGTTTAGATTTATACATTACTTTGGATGTGAACTCATTCAAATATATTCAGGACATTCAAGACCATTGGATTTCATTCGGAACATTCTATATTTGTGGGCTTGTGATAGGACATAGAATTATTTGTAATTTAATTCAAAATGTTCTAGGTGTCTTTTGGATTTTAATTTTGTGTTGTAGGGATATAAATTGCTAGTTTATTTTACTTAAATTGTTCGTTTCATTTTCTTTCTGTCACTTATTTTAAAACCTATAGTCGTAACAATACGCATATTATAGTTTGGAAGATTGTTCATTCTAATGCTAATGGATATATATATATATATATATATATATATATATATATATATATATATATATATATATATATATATATATACTATATATAAAAACTATTAAAGGCAGTGAGATTATTAATGGATATTCTGTATTAATAGCCCCTAATACTCGCCAGCTTATTCTGGTGGTAATTAAAAAACAAAAGAGGAGAAAAAAAGAAATCTTTAAACACTCTGTTGGACGGTTTAAAACCGAATCTTGTCAGTGCCTCTATTATTTATTACTTTACCTTATAACAATACTGGCAATATTTATTATGATCGTCACCATTATCACAATCTTTGACACTGTCATTGCTGTCTACAAGATACGATATATAACTATTGATGTTAACTATTATAACATTATATCTTAAACATTGCTCCTCTCCAATCAGCCGTTTGCATGCATACCGTTAATACCATGTCTACTGTAATTATTATTTAATTCCTATGGATGTAAAATAATCCTGACACTAAGGCTGTCTTACCGTTATAACTGTCAATGTAATCGCAGCTGATTGATATTAAGACAATAAAATACGATACAATGCTACTCATATTACTCAGCCAAAGGTGAGTTACTACTCATAATTTCCAGATGCAGGTTAAATTACCAATACTGTGTAAGATCGTTTATGTTAATGCAAACCTTAACTTCAGCAAGGAACGGCTTTTTCTACACATAGTTATGAGCTACATTTCCATTTTACATTTACATATAAGGAGTTGCAAGATAAAGAACGACATGGAAGAAAAATACAAGCAATCATTTTACTGAACTAAATGAATGAGAAGGTGATACCCCTCCAACCCCCCAACCCCCCCAAGAAAAAACAAACAACAACGTCGTGTGAACGCTGGCTAATAAATTATTCTTACATAGCCCACAAACGCTTCGAATATGTCTTTATTACGTTTGCAGTTACTGACTGATTTGTTTCTTATTTGTTTGTGTCAAACCAAAAGTATCATATATATATATATATATATATATATATATATATATATATATATATATATATATATATATATATATATATATACACACAAACTTCAGCATACTCATTACAAGGTATGGAATAATTTACACATATCATGGTTCTCTGATCGTTTTGGATAAGTGAGAACAACTTCCAACAATGCTTTATGACCATTAATTTGAGATCAATGATTCAGAATTAATCACTACATCAATGTCATCAAAAGGGCCAACTCTAAGTCTTCACCCTGCTTTCGTTTCAGGCATAAATTAGGTAGTTAAAGTACCAGGCAGGTTATATTTTTGAGTTTTTTGAGATCCTGTTAATGAGACAAATGTTGAGTCTGGTTACGTCTTCAGTAATTCTTATTGACAGGTTTTCTTTCTATTTCATTTTGTCCTTTGTAACAGCTATTTTGGCCTCTTAAGTTCCAACTTTAATTATTCCAGGTTTTGATACTCACGCGCATCCTGGAATTCTGTGGATGGCAAGCATGCCTCTCTGATCCATGTCCTTACCTGCAGCTTCTTTAACGATCTGAGTCATTTTGGGTTTTTAATTTTCATTTGTGTCTGTGGCATGTTAAATAGTTTCACATTGCCTGTCGTAGAGTATTGTTTGTTCTGGTTTGCTTTCTTCATTTCCTCGTTTAAGCGATTTAAGTTTGTTTCGAGTTCTTTCAAATTCACATTCTCCTTAATAGTATGCCCTAATTTGTCTTTCAGTTTTTCATTTTCAAACACTCCGACCTTTCCTGCATATCTGTCATCCTATTGTTTCTTTCTTGCCTAAGTTTTCATTTCAACTCTGTTTAATGTTTGGCAATCAATTGATACATTATATCTGACACCACTCTACCTAATAACCCGCCTGTTACGACTGCATTGATATCTTCCTCGATAACAGCCCCTATCCAGGTCAGTTTATTTTCTTGCAAGTCCCTCTGGATTTGGTTAACACCGTTCTATTCTCTAGTGTCAATTATTAATAAATTTCCTGGCCCTATGTTGCACTGAAGTGAGAGTGTTTTTCCTGGTTTGGAGCTTTGAATTTTCTATGTTGTGTCCCTGAAATCTTGAGCTGAAGTTGATCTGAACTTATGTTTAGAATTGCAAATGTTCCTACTATTAGAATTTCAATGAATGCAGTTATTTTCTCATCAAACTGTCTGAGGATTTGGCTACTAAGAGGCTGATTTAATGAATGGCTACAGCTAAGCACAGAATAAGTAAAACAGGAGACTGTCTGAAATAGTCCGTCTAGGTCATAACATATAGATAGAAAAAACACTAAGAGCATTTCCATAGAATTTAAAAAAGAACGTTTCCTTCTATATTACATATTCCACATGAATTCTGAGAAGATATATTCAAACAGGAAACATTCGCCTATTGATATTCTAGAATGAATCACTCCATCACACTGTAACTTAAAACAAAAAGAACCAAAAATAAAAAACAAAAATAAGAAAAAAAAAAATCACCCAAGAGAGCTTTAAGCATATTTTTCGTCCCTGGCGGCCATCTTAGATCATTTTGTAACGTGGTGGAAGATGCTCTTCAGGAGGAGTTATTATCGTTCCTTTCAAAAATAGGATCTTAATGCCGTAGCTGAAACAAAGAGGAAAGTTGAATTCCATCAAAGAATGCAGCAGACCCATATGAAGGGTATTGGTGCCGCAAATTCACGCAAGAAAAACAAAAGCCCGAAGGAGAAAATTCCCAAGAAAATTACCTCGTGCCAGAAGAGAGGTACTACTGCTAGTACGATCTCCAGAAAACCACTCCGCTTGGTGACAGTGTCTCCTTCGGTAAGTTTATCTTCGCCGTTGACAATGATGAGTGCAAACTCTGATTTAAGACACGTTTTGCCTAATTTGGTAAAGAAATGGAAACATGTTTCTAAAGGAATCAATATTTATCCACAGAGCAATGTCTTCTTCTCTATCAACTGCTGCTGCAGTTAACAAAGTGTCATCATATAAGACAAAAGAACAATCCAGATCTGAGGTGTTATCCAAACATGTACTGTCACGATTTAGTCCGTTGAAAATACATCATCGTCGAGCGCTGCCCATAGTGAAGTTGATAACACTACTATCAGTGGATTGAAAAAATGAGTGTGTGATATGATTCACTTCAATGTTTTTGCTCCTGAAACAAGATATATGACCAAGGAGTACACCACCGTTGTCGTCTGAAGATACAATCTTCTTCCAATAAGGCAAGAAAGATACATACTACTCGTTTAGCTAAATAATTAGATGTACTGACTAAATCCGATCATCCAATTCGAAAAAATACAGCGCCTAAAGAAATCATCGCTGTTGTGTGTGAATGTTGTTTGAATGTTTACGAAGGAACGGAAGCTTTGTCCAAACATCAGATACAACAATTAGAAAAACATCTGAACTTTCTTCGCCAAATCATGAATAAAAAAAAGCTCATCAGTCAAACAGAAATGCCAGTCAAACGAGGAGGATTTCTATCCATGCTGATGAGACCCTTATTAGAACTTGCTGTTAGTTTGTTAGGACTGATTGCTGGACCACGTATGTGAGGATCATGCGATAAGGAGTAGAAAAGAAGGTATAAATACGCTTGTTTCTATGAAGAGATCAAACTTGTACCTTTGGATGTTATGGAAGGATGTAACCTCACTTTAGCAACATACAAGTGATAGATAGAACTCTATGCTTTGGTAAAAACAACGGATATCTCATTCACCTCTGAATCCTAATCTAACCGAAACGTCGCAATCACAATAAGAATTACAGTCGTTGATGGCTGGAACCGATTTGCCAGAAGCAGAAAAATGGCAATGGTACCGCGAAGTATTCCAACCTCCTTAACTTTTGCACCAGAAGAATCCTTTCGACAATACAAATAAACATACTCTGGGAGAATTCAAGACGATAATGGAAAGCAAATCAAAAGAAGTAATCAAGACAGCGATAACCACAAAGATGGAAGCAGACACAGGAGAAGTGTTCAAAACTCCGTCTGCTCCAATGCTTAGTCAGATTGTAGCTTCCTTTCTTACACCATTCCCTATTCCAAACGAGAAGAAATAAATGCTTGGGTAAAAGCAGTGAGTTCGATAATTCTTCAGCAGAAAAAAAATGAATGAAGGGAAGACAGACGTGAAAAAAGAAATCAACAATAAAGTCACCACCTTACAACCGGTACCTACTCCTTTTGCTCATCGGACACTTTAAAGCCTCGTCCAAAAAATACCACTGCAATCTAAGAGCATTATCAAACTGTGGTTGACTTATTGATGAACAGCAAAAATTACATATATCTAATCATGGAAACATTTTTAGCAAGCATTTATAACAGACCTTCATATTCTGCTGGTTTTAGAAGAGTTCACAATCAATTAGTGCTGCTAATCAAACTTAAAAGTTTACGTTTAACACAGGTGTGACAATGGTTACAAGAGCAGTAGACATATGCATTACACAAACCCAATCGATAAAAGGTTTACAGAGGTTAAACCGAAGTTGTTGTCATCGATCATCAGTGGCAAGTAGATTTAGCTAATGTCTCTCATTTGGCAAAGTCCAATGGTAACTGCAAATATTTATTTTGTTTCATAGACGTATTTTCAAAATCAGCTCTATTAGTTACATTGATTTATAGAACTAGTTCAGAGTTATTACGAGCTTTAAAACTAGTTTGAAGCAAAGCGGTCGTCACTCTCTACGACGGCAAACAGGCCAAGGCATAAAATTTCCGAACCAATCTTTTCGAAAAGAAGTATAAACAGACATTAATTTTCCACCACTGGAAATCCTGAAAGGAATTCGATTGTCGTGGGTCATTTACAAAGAACACTGAAAACACGTATGTGGAAATATTGTACACATAAACATATTCTCCAGAACATCGATACCCTACCACGCCTACTCAAAGCTTATAATCAATAATACCACCGTAGCATCGAATGTGCACCCAAAAAAGCGATCACTGAAAAGGTCATGATGGTGTTTAATCGACTCTTTGGAACGACACCAACCACCACAAAGAAAAAAGTAGTGTTAAAGATTGGAGATTGGGTTTGCTTTGGATGACATGAATAGAGATGTGTTGAAAGGAACTATTTATTTGCCTGAGGTTCAATGAATGATCACAGAAAACGATGACGTGTACGATATCGCTGTACTCGTAAAGTAGGCAAACACCAACTTGTGCAAGTGAAAGTACGTTTGAAAGGATATCCATCTAGTGTCGATGATTGGATTTGCCGCTCCACGGGTTATCGATTATAAAAGAAGGCGTAGCATCATACCGTTGAACACAGCAGCTACCTCTCCTTATTTAAATTAACGCGAAAAATAATTACCGTGTTAAGCGCGTGGGTACCATGCGCTGTAACGTCCATATGGTTCCAGGCGGCATCTTTGAAAGAAGTCTAACGGAACCTTTACCTGCGTCTTATTAGATTCGAATTGCCCGATTATCACTGCGACGTTTATATAACTCAAACTTGGACTTAAAAATGTTATACTTTGCCGCAGCCTCAATTGCAATGGTATATGCGATACGGCTCTTGGCCGAGCAGGAATTTTGATATAATATTGCGCTGAATTTAACAGTGGCTCGTCTGGAGAAAGTCATCACATTACAAGTATGTCATACTTTTCATACCGCGTTGTATTCGTATCCCACGTTCTCATGTGAGTTGGTTTAGCTGAATTCACAGTTGGCATGCTTATATATCAATGTCTATTGAGACATATTTGTATTAAAATTTTACTTTGCCTGGATTTAAAACTGCAATCGCTTCAGTATCGGCTAATTTTTCACAGACGTCTGTATCGATTTCAGTAATATTTACGGATACATATTTGAAAAGAAAATCATACAATATCTTTTTAGCATCTTTAACAAATTTGTATGACGCACTTAAAAGGAACAGTGATCTTAAATTTTCTGTAACGTTAGAAACACTCCATTGCGCGGGTGATATAGTGCCAGTATTATATACTTTTTAATGCTTTGAAAATACTATGTATACGTCAGTCTGTGAACTATTCGCCATTATATATATATATATATATATATATATATATATATATATATATATATATATATATATATAGTTTAGTATTAAAGGACACATCTTTGTTCGGGTTGTGCTTAGTAAATGTAAATCGGCATTTATTTGAGATTAAAAGCATGCTGCCAAGTTTAAGCTGTTACACATAAAATTCTTACCGTCAACAGACGTGTGTAGTCAGTATCAAATACGACGGTTGAAATTTGTAACTCCGGATGAGTTCCAAGCGTGCCAAACGACAGACAAGAGGTTGTTTAAACTAAAGTACTTCTCATAGAATCATGCGTTTCTCGTACTTGCTATTGATATGAACGTTATATCATCATAGCGACTTTCATTTTCATGTGCACCATCACATGTTTCAACGTTTCCTTAATTATTAAAGTAGATGTTCTTTTCTGCGAACGTGATTCGAACCTGCAATATCACGATTAGAAGTATAACACGGTAACTGAGTAGCCCACCAAAAACACTTAACAAGTAAATAAATAAACCCAATATTTGAACCTAAGATGCTTATGACGAAACATGTGGAAACAACACCATTTAGAATTACTATTAGATGCATATCCATGCATGGTCCAGTGTAATGATAAACATACTTTAGCCTTGGAACAAAACTTGTAGGTCTCTGAAATATTGCTACCAACTTCCACCATTGATAATTTGATTAGTTTTCACATCGACAAATATCAATTTGGCTGATTCTTGTAAAAGACAAGAAATATACAATTCCGCTTTGAAATAATGATAGGCAGGCCAGAATAATACATTGCTAGGTCAAGTCAAGAAACCATTATTTTTCCTTTCGATAATTCAATAGTACTCGGGCAATATCAATAACACTCGGGAAACAGCGATTGAATACATCAGTATACAAGAGGTAACACTTCTATGCTAGGAGATATGAGAGGGCCTATGCTAAGTTTGTATGCAAACATCGATCGGTCTGCCAGAACAGTGCATAGGAGCGGCTATACTGATAACTGAGGGCTAAACGCATGTGTATAATACAGTTCCAATAATAGTGGTAGCCTTGTTTACCACGCGAGCTATTGATGCAAATCATGTATGTTTGCGTATATCCTCACGTATGTTTTCACGTACGCAGTTTAATAAATCATTGTAGGCGTGGACAGTGGAAGTTGGAGTGAATAGCGGCAAGTGGATAATGGACACTGGATGCGGACATAGATGTATTTGCGCTTGAACGTGTCCATTTGTACTGGTACTTGTGCATTGTACTTGTCATATGATAATAGTGGCTTTGTTGGTTACAGATCTAGGCTGAAGTCTTCTGTAGTCTGAATATACCTCACCGTTTGTTTGTACCATCCCCCCACCGATTTATAAAAAGAAAAGAACAAATAAGATAAAAGATGCACAGAACTTAGTTAGTTTATTAATTGATTTATAAATTCAAATTTGATTATGCCCAGGTGGGCCCCAGCACCGTTATCGTCTGCCCGTTTTATTCCAAACGGAAATTTTCATTATAAAAGACGACCCTGCTCGCCAGTCATTTCCAGCTCCTGGACAAGTCCATTTTCAGCGAAGGGGTGTAAACACGACTACACATGTATGTACATAGAAGGAAAATACTACGACGTCCGCTTCCGATATTTACAATGTCGAATCAAACAAAGGAAAATAATGACAGCTAAAAATTTGCCTTTCACGTGGATTTAACAAGCAGTGTAATTTATATGCTATTGTGTACAAAGAGATATAACTCTAAATTCTCAACATAATGGTAATTTACGGAATTATCCTGCAGTTACCGAATAAAATGAACATCGTCACTCTGTTGTCTGAGGAGATAGACTTGCCAATAGTGTACGCACTATGGCGCCGTGTTAGTATGGAAAGTCCTTTGAGCATGAAAGAGCAGATGGTGCCAGTGTTAATGCCACTTTGGTCACAGTCAGGTTAGAAATTATAAATCAATGAATGAATTCACTAAGTTCTGTGCACTTTTTATCACATTAAAGGTGTCCTTTATTTAAATCGGGGGGAGCGGGGGAGCGGTTACAAACAAACTGGGGGGTATATTCAGACTATACCCTACATGACATTCCTCTTGCATGGGCGCCTCATGGTAACTTTCACGAGTAGATTCGCATGCCTGCGCTTGTGAAATAACGACAGGTAGAAGGCTGTGACCTAGATCAGTAACAAAAATAGAAAACGGTTATTATGACGCAACTACTACAAATAATTGTCTACATTGCCGTTACTATACACAACCTTTAATTCTGTTATTGCCTCTGTACTGTTACAAATATTTTAGGAAAACAAAACAAATTAGAACAAAGCAAAGAAATAAACGAAGCAAAATATGTACCCTAGCATGTTGCATAAAGCTGCATTATTGAAGACTGTACTTTGCGCAATATTGGAGATGGTACTTTGCGCTATCATTCTGCATGACTTTAGAGCTGCAATCCACCATCTGGATCGGGACTATATGATTAGAACAACAATAAGAGAGAAGAAGGACAGAAAATAAATAAAGACTGCCAGAATGAGAGTAAAAGAACATACATACATACATGCATACATACATACATACATACATACATACATGTCAGATATATTGATAGACAGATGCACTCTAGTTTCTCAAGTATAGTTTTACGTCCTTATGATACATACAAGCGTATGTTTCGTCGTACGAACTCGTCATTCTAGCTGCGGGCGGTAGGAACATGTATTTTTATATAATCTGATTGCCATCTTTCTCCATTCTCATAAAAAACACAACCTAGATATAAACCTTTAAACCTTTTTATTGGCTTCAGACATAAACTCGAGTATTTATGCGACAAATCAATATATACATATTTCCATAGCTTAAACATTTTGAACTTGGAACAGGCGAGTGAGTATATTGCGTCAATGTGTGAGACGCTACAATACCGATGTTATTTTCCGGAAAATAGGTGCATCTGAAAAGAGAAAAAAAAAAGTTTTACATTTTTTTATGTACTTGTTTGTTTGCTTGTTTAGTAAACCAAGAAGTAGCTCTAATTTGAATTGTTGATGGGATTAAGTAAATAAGTTCGTGACGACTCAGTTATAAATGTTTCCAACGTTTCGATTTAATCAAAAACTTCCTCATGGAAAGAAACCGTTTACAAAAATACATGTTTGAATAGCAGGAGAAATCAACAAAACGTTAATAATTACGCAGGATTCCCATGACGTTTGAAAGAAAAAAAAAACCAATATGAGAATCAGATCAACAGCTCTAATATTATTTCATAAGACAAAACCTGGAAAATGGCATCAGTGACATTTTTTTTCTTCTAGCGGTAGCCAGACTTGTTCACCTTATTTACAAATAATAGCTCCATTTCAAGACAGGTTGCTATTTTTCTGTTATTTTGTCCCTCTTTTTACTTGAGATCTCTTCATTGTTCCAGACAGTTTTACTTCTCTATGCCAAAAGTTATTTATTTGTTTTATGCATCACTTCTTGTGTGTGTGTGTGTGTGTGTGTGTGTGTGTGTGTGCGCGCGCGCGCGCGCGCGCGCGTGCGTGTGTGTGTGTGTGTGCGCGTTCGTTTATCCTCTGAGAAAGGCCTTTCTTCTAGAGCGAAACGTAGGGAAACTTTATTATCCCGGTGCCACCTCCCAGTTCTTCCTCTTCGCCACTTTCATCAATGGCCGTTATTTAAAATTTAGTAGGAGATAGCATTAAGTTGATAAATTTCCTAAAAGCAATTACCCGTTATTATTATCATTTGGTAACATAAACTGTAACTCTCACATTATTTTACAGAAAATGATACAATTCAGTTCCTGTACAAAATACGGTATGTGTTCATATTTCATGATTAAATGTAGAACTATATCATATACATTTTGTTTATCAACTTTGTAAATAAGAGAGAGAGAGAGAGAGAGAGAGAGAGAGAGAGAGAGAGAGAGAGAGAGATTTACCACACTTTCCCCTAAGGTTTGGAAGCTCGCTCTCCTTTGTGTTGGGGCGTGGGACTCCCCTAAACCAAGACCGCTCAACACGCTGCTACGGCTGCCTCTCCTCTCTGAATCCTTAAATTATAACGTAAAGGAACAAATAAGTCAATAAATTCTTAGCTGGGAATGTGAAATAAAAAGAAATGAAACAGGAATTACTGAGTTTATATTAGGCCCTAATATACCTACTCACGCACCTGGTTTAATGTGCACTCAGATGAAAAGGAAAAAAGTTCCTTACAATAAGTTCTTGTAAGTTGAACTGATAAGAAATAATGATTCAAATTCATTAAACATTCTTTAACTCCGGGATTTGGTTTTACATTTTCCGCAGTTGACGTGTTGATACTAACGACACAGGGGTAAGCAATGCATAAAGGCCTCACATAATATGAACAGATTTTATTTAAAATTATACAAAATTTCTTTCATTTCGATATTGTCAATACGATATTTGTGTATTCCAACATCGTCAATACAGAACTGAACGTTTTATGTGACTACTTTGTTTTCGTTTTTGGAAGGATTCAAAATTCACACTATTCACAAAATGAAAGAGGAACATTCCAGACATAATAATATTTAATCACATTTCTGATTTTTTTTAAGAATATCACTGAGGTCTATTTATCTGTTACGGATTTGAAATTTAAGCTATTACAACGATTAACTCGTTTTCTTATCTTTGTCCTTTAGATTATAGTTGACTTATGTCAAACCGTGATAGCTATGGGCTAGATTTTTTATTCCTGGAAATTCTGGGCACAAAAGGGGGAGGGAGGGAGTGGGTGCTCTATTATGATGAACATGGCATATTGTACAATATAAATATGCCATGCATTTTTACTATTATGATGAACATGGCATACTGTACAACATACATATACAATTCATTGCTGCTATTATGATGAACATGGCATACTACAAGATACATATACATATATTTTACTATTATGATAAACATGGCATACTGTACAACATATATGTGCAATATATTGTTATTATTATGATGGACAAGGCTCACTGTACAGCATTAATATGAAATATATTGTTACTATTATGATGAACAAGGCATACTGTACAACAGACATACACAATACATTGCTACTATTATGATAAATATGGCATACTGTACAACGTAGATAATATATTGTTATTATTATGATGAACATGACATACTGTAAAACAAGCAAGCCATATATTGTTCATATTATGATGAACATGGCATACTGTACACCATGCATATGAAATAAATCGTTAATGTTGTGATGAGCATGGCATACTGTACAACATAAATATGCAATACATTGTTACTATTATGAGCAACATTATAGAGGATGACAAAATGACATACGTGCCTTAGAACGTGGTTAAACGTATAATTTCTGGGGAGAAAGGGAGCGATAAGTTGTTTACCCACTAGGTTTGCTCCAAAAGGTTAAATAAATCTCCTATTAAAGTCACTTGTAAGTCTAGATTCGTATATCTGACTGCCTACCGTTCAAGCATTGGTCAATCAGATGTTATAATTTTGAGTTCGACCTGAGTCTGTACATAAGAATTTTTTCGCAACCATGGCTTACAGAAAACGTCGTTTTATTGCACGCTACTGGATTTTCCAAAAGAAATAAATTTGATCCTTCACTGCAGTGATTATCAAATATATTTGTTCTCTCAAACTACTTGACTGCCAAGGAAATATATTTACATTCTTTCCAGGAACCAAAACTCACTTAAAGTCTTCACTTCATGTTTTATACACCGTCTAATGTTTGTTTACTTGGTTACGTATTCTCATTGTTATAGCCAAATTAGGTTCCATCCAGTTAATCCATTCTTCGTCAGTTAGAATGATAAAATATGGTGTGTCGACAACTTAACCTTGGTTGTAATTATTTGATATTTTATTGCAACTAATAAAAGAAAGAAAAACCACATGTGTTTTTTATTCTTTACACTCATTGCTGTTCTTTAAACTAGTTGATTCTTATTATGGAAATATCAATTAATTAATAGTCATCTCAAGTGGAACTTTTTCTTTTGGTGGCAGGTATATAAAACAGCAGAAGAGAAAAAGTCAACAGCTGGCAATACCGTAAGGCATCTGCTTCCTTATTCTGTTATGTACTAGATAGTCAACAAATTAGATAATAAATAAAAATACGATTTGCTTGCTCCGTATTAATAACTAATATACTCCATCAAGTCCAAAATATATCTGTTATTCACTCAGAACAAGGTAAAATCATGTATTTAGGAAACATATTGTGAAGAATAGGCAACTGGTAGTTTACTAATGATTAATACGATCATTGAAACATTACGAGACAACTTTATCATGTCAATAACACGTATTATCTTTGACCAATCTGTTATAGGGTTTGTGAAATGAGTAACATCTTAGATCGAAGATCTACTCACAACAGATAATAAAGAAATAAAAAAATCACATCATTAATAGTATTTGCATACTGTTTAATATATAAGATTGAAGGCCTACCCACACCAACTAATAAAAGAAATAGAATGAATAGTATTTGTATATTGTTTCATGCACAAAAGAACTTTAGTTCTAAATGTAGGTATTAATAATTCTTTGACATTTACATGATTTTAACTGATTAAAGTAGATCTTGTATGGATGGAATGTCTATGTCTTTGAACGAATTTATAATAATCCCCAAATAGAGTTTTAGTTCAAAAGTCAATGAGCACTTTAGTAAGTGCAAGGAAAAATTTAGATAAATAATTGCTCTCAAATTATAACTCAAACCAATTAAAATTGATTCCACAAAGACAGATGTTAACCCACTCCCATATAGCTTTGCTGTTAAGAATGATTATTGGTCTTTAAGTACGAGTGTTTATCTTTAATTTTATGTTTGTGTCCTTCAACATATTTATTTTGTAAAGGTGGGCGTTTGTATGGCAGAGTATAGGACTGTAATAATGTTTGTTGTTTTATAATGGACCTTTGTTTGCCTCTTTATCTATGTGTTTGTTTGTAATTGCTGAGTGTTTCCTCGTATTCTTATATGGGTCTATATATATATAGTATGTTTCCTCGTCCTCACTTTGCGCAGCTATGGGGCCCCGGCCAGCTCCATCCTTCAACACTTTTGGGCCATTAAAAGTCCCTTTCCTTGCTACTTCATTTAATGGCTATTATGGGGATCTGGGCACAATTTAGGTCACAGAAAGGGCCTTTGGGAAATTATAGTGAGGCCTCATATTATCCCGTCTTCTCAAACTGCTCATAAGCTATAGTGATGACATTGAGTTATAACTCTTGCTAAGTAACTAATGCAAACAACTCTAAACATTGGCCTGGTTCTAATTACAGGAAACGCGAAGAATATTGGTGGGGATATGGCGGGTAGATAGTCTTGCAGTAAGGCAAACACGAGAGCACAAACGTGCTATTATAGAAGCATTCAACAGAAGGAAAGGAAGGAAGTCGGGTATATATTTAAATTTCGACGACAGTTGCTGGAAATGTGTGTCACATTAAAACAATAGCTCTCTTCTATTTTTCTGTCATTTAATAGCATTAACATTTTAACAGTGCGACAAAGGGTATACATTTACAAAACACTGAAATGTGTAGATGGGCCAAGACAGCCAGAGGAAAGCAACACATCTTCACCGTAAAGATAAGAATATATACTGATGGCTCGAAGTCCACCAGAGGAGTTTATGGGTTAACTTTACTAGAACCTAAAGGTATCCAAGGACATATATTACGTATGGATGGGATGCGTGCAAGGTACAATACAGTCCAACATACATGGTTAGTCCAAAATGGCCCAAGACTGACCGCACTCGGACGCCTAGGTGGAGCATCATCGTCCCCAGAGCTGAAAAAATCAAAGGGCAAAACTCCTAGACTGTGGGTACTAGGTTTGCGAGGCTTTTCGCTGCTCTCACCAAACATAGCAATGGGCAAGATTCCAACACTGTGAGTGCTAGGCCTTCGCAAACGCTCAGAGGATCTGCAAGAATCAGTGTACAGAGAGCCTCTGCGTGTTGAATCTCCAAACAGACTTACGGAGAAGGAGAAGGGTCCCAAACTTTGAGCGCTCGGTCGGCGAGGTCGGTCCAAACTCGGGCTTTCGTCAGAGGTTAAACTAATAACAGGAGCACCACCAACCGGCGGAGGGACGAGACTATGTCGTCTGGGAAGTTCACTGTGTGGGGCATTTGGAGTTTCATCCTGAAAGTGACAGTGATAAATAAGAAAATATGCATACACAGATCGGTGTTCAATAATCACACAAACCTTTAGTTCTGCTATTCGACACAGACTGGTATAAGATTGATAGGCATTTTCGAAATTGACTCTTTAGTATGATTTGGTTGATTCAATGATAAATTTATCATGTATATGCAGTTATTTAGTTTAAGTATACATTGATATGCTTTATGAGTAAATCTATGGTAAAAAGGGATCGTGGGTACATATATAGAGAAACTAGAATCTAGAGTAAACCTATAGTTAAACTGGACTCTTCAGCAAATCTATAGTTCAACTGTGGAATCTTAATTAAATCTAGAATTAATCTCTGGATTATTGAATAAATCAAAAAGTCAAACTTTGGAATTCTGAATAAAGTTAAAAGCAAAACTTATCAAATCGCTTGTTTCATTTAATGATTTAACTCTATCTTTGGCACATAATGCATACCTTCTTTTTGTATGCTGTGACTTTGTGAAATCACATCCTTGGTTGATGCCGACGTTTTTCTTTCTTTTCTTTCCATCATCCAATTTATTGAAATATGCAAAACCGTGAAATTTTGTCCCATGTTTAAATTTTCCATAGGAAAAAGTATTATAAATTGTCAAGGTAACGTTTGTGTAGAACTGTATATCATCTGACGTTTATATTATCCTGAATTTGAAAACGTATTTTTTTTTATACCGTTGTCATCGCTTGTAAGATAGAGTCAATATATATATATATATATATATATATATATATATATATATATATATATATATATATATATATATATATAAAGCAGTTGTAGTACTACACATATCAGTGAAGATAGAGCAGAACATTGATATATTTGTATAAATCAATCGAATACTCTTACACCAGAAATGAATATGATATTTAAGTCAAATTATCCCTTAGGAAACAATTATCTGCTAAAAGTGCAAAGACACGCCCTTTGGTATTACGTTGATTTATTTTTAGCAATTAAATTGGAGGTTATGCTATTGTGAAGCTTACCAGCGACCCGGCTGACGCATTATGTAAAAGATTCTTTGGCTGTACCTTGGGAGTGGTATTCTGAGATCGTGAAGGCCCATTGGATATAATCGATGCTGTAAAAGATATGGATATTATGGAACTTATATTTAATATCTTCTTATTGTTTAAAGAACATAGAGCCTGACAAATTTAATTTAAATACAAGAAGTAAATTGTTTAATGAAAAAATAACTGACTCAACCATAAAATGTTGGAGAAGAAAATAAAACACCGAGAAAGACCAGATTTGACTAATGCATCACTTTCTCGGACTCAACACTCAGAAATCACATCACTACTGATATGTGAAAAAAATCTATTAAAAATTCATTGTGTAGAATGTCTACAGGAGAGTAGGAAAAATTAAATATAATATAGAATATAGAAATGGTACATATCATTTTGTGTGATGAAGAAGCACTGATCTTAAATTTTTCCTTTTTAAACGTTGTTTATATACGTTGATTACTTCCCCTTGTATCTGTGTTTTGACAGACAAAGCGTTGTTTCTTTGCCTGACAAATCTAAACGAAGTCAGCGCACGTTTCTGTATATTATTCGTTAATAACATAGAATCACATCACATCGTTTGCAGTTTGGTGCTCTGTGGATTCTCCCAAGAACATAATCATTTGCTGCCATTCATTACATGTAATTAATTGCGTGTATTCAATTCCTTTGTTTGTGTTATCGGTTATGAAATTTCCTTTGATGATGACACCATTTCAATTGCTTAATTCAAAGTGACTTAAAAGGCGGTACCTAGAAACTGTGCTCTAAACTCCAGGTGTTTGAAGCACAGCTAAGCTCCAACCCCTTCGTCAGTAATCTAATGCATCTGTACTTTCACCTTTGAATGGTCGTTGAGACTAAAATTCAAATCCAACTCTACCATCACCCATGTAATGAGAGAGAGAGAGAGAGAGAGAGAGAGAGAGAGAGAGAGAGAGAGAGAAGCATTAAGTAAATAAAAGCAACATAGAGAAATACGACTTTTGTATCTTTCCATATTAGATCTTATATTTTTATTGCAAGTTTTAGCGTCCATTTGGAAATCTGAATCTGTGAATTCAAAAGAGTGAAAAAAAGAATTGTAATATGCATTCTAGTCTTATAAATGGAATACCGAACACTGCATTTACACTGAACCACGTACTTTGAAAATATTATTCAATATTTAGCAAAAAAGTCAATAAATTACTAAAAAACTTATGTACTTAGATGCACCAGTTAGAAAATAAATGTCCATTAACGTTCAAACACAAATAATATCTCACAAAATTAACTTTCAATTATCAACAACGCAATTGAAGAAACAAATAAGTACCGTAACATAGAAAACGAATCTGTAGCCTAAAATGCAAGCTCCGCGTACGTGTCTGTTCCGTTGCTACATGGGAGTACACTTTTATGTTTCGTCGTTCCTTGCTCATTCTTTATATATATATATATATATATATATATATATATATATATATATATATATATATATATATATCTGTGTGTGTATGTGTGTGTAAGTGGTCCTTTAGTCCACTCATTCTATACAACTGTATTTGTTCCATCCACCCCCGTTGTTCCCTTGACTTTTTCAGTAGGGAAATTTTTCTCTTCCACTTTTGTGTGATGAAATGACCACGTATCTAAAATATGACCAACATAATCCTGCAATATCCAGTCGAAATCTCCTTTCAAGCTACTAGTTTGTTCGTTAAAAGAAGTCAATTTTCCGCATCTTACAATGAATATTAAAAGTACGTTCATGGAATATGTCTTCACAGAAAGTGGGTCAATGATACATTGTGAGAGAAGTGTATGGCGTCAGCAGCCTGTACTTGGCGCCAAGAGTATCATGATCCCTCAGGTCGAATCCACAAAGGTCAGCTGATCGATAAAGTGGCTCGTAACATGAAAATTGTGGCCATAAACATATGGGGATGGGCAGAGCTTGAAAGTTTCACTGACCCATAATACAAGTCATGGCATGCGCCATATCCAATTGAACCCGACTCTTAGGGGTTAAAATGGATAATGCTTATATATATATATATATATATATATATATATATATATATATATATATATACTATATATATATATATATATATATATATATATATATATATATATATATATATAGTTTAACCTTGTTTTTGAACAGAATGGCTATTCATGCATCTAAAGGAAAGTGCCACAATGAAACAAACTCATTATCTATAATATATACATACAAAAAATGATTAAGAAGTAACTTTATATATCGGTAGGCAGGGTTACCTTCTCTAAGAGGCCCTCGAGATGGTTTAGGCGAGCAAGTGGATGAACGTTGTTCACCAGATCGCAGGGAAGTGAAGGAACTTTCTGGCAGGAAAAATTACCGAAGCAGATGAAGGAAACTCAAAGACATACAAACCAAAAGGAATGGAAAATTCAAATATTTAAATAATTCAAAGAAATAATACTTGAGAGACTTGTATCTACGATAAAGACACTCCGATTAAACTAGTAGGTTTAGATCAAGGTTATTCTACTCGTGGTAAGGATGTATGAGGAAATAGTCAAGTTGGAAAAATCATTTAAAGTAGCCTGATAATAAGTACAAATTATTTTCAGATGTTGATACAGACTGAACAATAATTTCTACAGATTTAATCATTTTCATTTTATGGTATTTTTAAAGTCATGAAACCGTGTGTACATTTAAACTACATACACCCACTTGAAGGTAAAAAATAGAGTATCTATCTATCTATCAATCTATCTATCTACCCACCTAGCAATCTACCTACCTACCTATCTATCTATCTATCTATCTATCTATCTATCTATCTATCTATCTATCTATCTATCTATCTATCTATACACGTACGTACATACCTATTGATCTTTCTGTCTTAATATGTATCCAGGTTTATATATGTATGTAAATATCTCTTTATAACCCAGCTTCCTCTGCAGACTGACACGTATTTTGACCACGAATAGGTTCTAATAATGCTAACTAAATCTATGTCAACCGTTAGCTCTTGATTCCATTTAAATCTATGTCAACCGTTTATCTCTTGATTACATTTAAATCTATGTCAACCGTTTATCTCTTGATTCCATTTAAATAAATGTTAACCGGCTATCGCTTTAAAATGAGAAAAATGTTCGTTCCCATAATAACCGGTTTAGAAAGGTTTGTTTTATGCCTTAGTAAAAATTATCTTGCATAGCGAGGCACCGACGATAAGAAACATCTAGTATATATGCTAGATAAAATTTATATAGTCTTTATGAACATGAAACATTCATCTATGCATAGGTGTTTGTTCTTAGGAAAATGAAACGTTCATCTATACATAGATATGCGTCCTTTTAAAAATGAAACGTTCATCTATACATAAATGTGCCCTTTAAAAATGAAACGTTCATCAATGCATAGGTATGTGTTCTAAGAAAATGAAATGTTCATCTATACATAGATATGTGTCCTTTAAAAAATGAAACGTTCATCAATGCATAGGTATGTGTTCTAAGAAAATGAAACGTTCATCTATGCATAGACAGGTGTTTAATTTAGGCAAGTTCTAAGACCTATTTGACAAACAAACTATAAGCAACACATTGTAACTTAAACTGAAAAATGTAAATTGATCTTAAAATTCGGCAAAAAACTATTATACAATATTTCTTCTACATAATAACAAATGCCTACAACATACTAAATGAGTGAAGAGTTGCGCATTATGTATGGAAATGCATTACTTGAGAGGGTTTCTACCGTGCACATATTCTATGACAGTTTATCGTATTTTGGCATGGGGACATAATTTTTCTGTGTCACAGAATCTATTTCATTCAACGCATACGATCAAAGCAAATTATCTAGCGGTAACCTAAAATACCTTATCTCTATTATTATTTACTTTCTCCTTAAACGTGGAACATCGAGGATGTATAGACTAATGCAATAAAAATCAATGACTCGCCCGTACAACAATATGACGATTATGACGCAAACTTCTCTTTCCTAATAGCTATTTTCAAATCTTCTTACTTTCTTTTTTTTTTTTTCTTTTTTTTTTTTTTTTTTTTTTTTTTTTTTGTTCTGTTAGTGTTTTTGTGTACAAATGTGCGTTTTGGCTTCGCTGAAACAACTTTTACACGTGTTTCACATTCGTGCAGCGGGCCACCAAGAAAAAGAAAAACAATGTTCATTTATCAAAATAAGATTTTTTCTCGCTTTCTTGACAACATTGATTGTACCCAATAGTTAATTAGTGGACGCAATGAAATTAAAACTAACATTTATGAACACATTCCATATTTTCTGAATTCTGGGTGATATGATAAATTTGCAAGTTTTATTTTTCTCTCATCACAAACCTGTCCTGCTCTTTTGTATGCCATGCGCAGCATCATCTACAGTGAGAAGGTTTCGGCTGCTTAGTCTGTCGTCTTTTGTTGGTCCGTCGGCTTGCATATTTATAAGGCCCCTGAAATTGATCGTATAATCAGTATCATTTATTGCGAAGGCAACATTTCACCAAATTCATTAGTAAAAAAAAAAGAAATAGTCCTATAGTCATACAAGAGAAAGTATTATCTCTTAACGCCCCCTTTTGGAATTTGCTGACTTCTTCGTTTGAAAGATTACCAGCTACCGCACTCGACCGTCCAATAACATCTAGACACGGTGTGATCATCTAGGTGGTGCATATGTCTTGATCCTACTTGTAGGTTTACCTCGGGCTGTCTGAATGTATGTCATGCTTACCAATATCTAGAGGACGTGTATTGCAGAAACATACAAAATTTACCAAGCGCTAAAGAAACAACAAGAATAAGCTGACATCAATTTAGGAACATGTGTTGTACCAAGTTAATAATTTACTCACTGCTAAAGAAACAACAAGATTAAGCTGACAATCGTTTAGCAGTAATGTAATCTCTGAATTGGTATAAACACACAAACACATTATTAAATGGATATTTTATGACAGTCGTAATACACGGTTAATAAAGGGATATTATATGGCAGTGGCATAAAACATACACGGTTAATAAAGAGATATTATATGGCAGTGGTACAAAACACGTATAGAGAATATATAGAGGATCTCAAATGGGTAACGATTTAATATTGAATTTACGAATTTTTGCATGGCTCGCAAAAGCTGGACATTATTTAACGAGTTTCATAAATTTAATATTAAATCATTACCCATTTGAGATTCATTTTATCACAGTTTTATTTCAGTAGAAATTATTTAGATAGAAAGAAGAATCAACATTTTCGTTCTTTCTGACAGACGCTGTACCTTTCATTTGTTGTGCGTAAAATATAGTCCCAAACAAAGTTGAAATAGTAAAAGCATATTATACATTTTTGCTAACTATAATCAAAGAAGAAGCGTTAATCCAAATAATTAGAACATTCTACAAAAGACAAAACATTTGTCAACAAAAAATGTCCAATGCGTTTGATGTCACATTCTTTGATACGGTGCACAGTACCGATTTGAGTTGGCCTACACAACACAGTGCCAGCGTTTACGTTGAAATTCGACATCACAACTAAACATTACATTGTTGCAATATTATAGTGAAAAGAAGATTACTGGATGCAGAAATGCACATATTTACTGTAATGTGTTTGTGACCGGATATTTGCAGTATTTGATTTGGAACATTAGATTGTACAGAAGACGTAAACAAATCTCTTTTTGAGTCGGACTTGCATCACATTTTTACCGCGTAAATATGCTGTGTTTGGATAAAGTTCTGTCAGTTGGGGAGACCGGTTTATGTCTACATTCTTCTGTGAACAAAGGTGAGTTTATTTACTTTAGTAAGTTCACATTTAAACCAAGCTTGTATAAGGGCTGATTCCATGCTACAGAAATACCGCCCCTCCATCCCCACCCGCACCCTCGCTATCATCTGAGCAATACCCGTAGTTTTACTTGTTGTTATTGTTCTTGTGTTGGGGTTTGTGCCATTTTTTATGTTATGACATGTTATACATGACATAACAAACCCCTGTGGGGGTAAATTGGCAATATTGAAACAGACAAGACCATTTTTCCCCAATTCTCTTTGGTAAGTCGAATAAATAAATGCGGCCAAAAATGTTCAATGAAAACAAAAAATTCCTGAAGGCGGGGTTTAAAAAGTTTTCCCACGATCGCAGCCAATCAGTAAAGAGAATACTGCGTAATAATTTTATGGGCTTATTTGGACCAGTCAGAATCACATAAAGTGATATGTTCACATGTTATAATATCAAAAATATTAAACTGCACGTACTATAAGCAAAGCGTACCGACTGTGTAATAATAAAGGGATATTATATGGCAGTGGTACAAATCACGTATTCACGGTATTAAAGGGATATTATATGACAGTGGTACAAACTATATATATATACACGATATTAAAGGGATATTATATGACAGTGGTACAAACTATATATACACGGTATTGAAGGGATATTATATGGCAGTAGTACAAAGCACATATACGGTTAATAAAGGGGATATCATATGGCAGTGGCACAAAATACACAAACATGGTATTAAAGGGATATTATATAGCAGTGGTATAAACACGAATGTATAACATAAATTGAATATTATACGATAGCGTTCTGAGTTAAATCAGATATTTAAAAATGTGTTCACCTTCATACATACGGTCGATCCAGTTATTTAGGCATTATAAACACCCATCAACATGTTTTGTGAACTGGAAATTGTGTTTATATAAATTTGTATTATCTGTCGTAGACTAGATAGCACTGGCAGGGATCATGTTCAGGAAGCTACTATCTTCTCTAGGCAAGCTACAGTCAACTGTCCGTAATGACTACTATTCCAACCTTGTGTGGAGTAGGTTGTCTAGGACAGCTACAGTCAACTGTCCGTAATGACTACTATTCCAACCTTGTGTGGAGTAGGTTGTCTAGGACAGTTACAGTCAACTGTCTGTAATGACTAGTATTCCAACCTTGTGTGGAGTAGGTTGTCTAGGACAGCTACAGTCAACTGTCTGTAATGACTAGTATTCCAACCTTGTGTGGTGTAGGTTGTGTAGGAACGTTACAGTCAACTGTCCGTAATGACTACTATTCCAACCTTGTGTGGAGTAGGTTGTCTAGGTAAGCTACAATCAACTGCTTCTGATGACTTCTATTCCAACCTTATGTAAGGTAGGTTGTCTAGGTTGTCTTTGTGTGCATTAGGTTGTTTAGGTAAGCTACAGTCAACTGCCTGTAATGACTTCTATTCCAACATTGTGTAGAGTAGGTTGTCTAGGTAAGCTACAATCAACTGCCTGTAATGACTTCTATTCCAACATTGTGTAGAGTAGGTTGTCTAGGTAAGCTACAGTCAACTGCCTATAATGACTACTATTCCAACCTTGTGTGGAGTGGGTTGTGTAGGACAGCTACAGTCAACTGCCTGTAATGACTACTATTCCAACCTTGTGTGGAGTAGGTTGTGTAGGGCAGCTACAGTCAACTGCCTGTAATGACTACTATTCCAACCTTGTGTGGAGTAGGTTGCGTAGGAAAGCTACAGTCAACTGTCTGTAATGACTACTATTCCAACCTTGTGTGAAGTAGGTTGTGTAGGAATGTTAGAGTAAGCTGTCTGTAATGACTACTATTCCAACCTTGTGTGGAGTAGGTTGTGTTGGAAAGCTTCAGTCTACTGTCCGTAATGACTATTATTCCAACCTTATGTGCAGTATATAGGAATGTTACAGTCAACTGTCTGTAATGAATTCTATTACAACCTTATGTGGAGTAGGTTGTGTAGGAAAGTTACAGTCAACTCTCCGTAATGACTACTATTCCAACCTTGTGTGCAGTTGGTTGTCTAGGTAAGCTACAGTCAAATGCCTGTAATGACTTCCATTCCAGCCTTCTGTGAAGTAGGTTGTGTAGGAGAGCTACAGGCAACTGTCTGTAATGGCCACTATTCCATCTTTGTGTGGAGTAGGTTATTAAGTTGATCATATACTTTATGCGTCGACTGAAGATTAAGTTCAACGGATACCAGAAACTACGTAGTATGTTCTTTATCTGTTAAATGGCTATAAACCCTTTTCTTATTGCAGACGGTTAGTCAATAGCTGAATTTGTGTGCACATCAAATTTGTAAGTATATCAACTTCGGTATTAAAATATAAACGACAAAGAAAAGGCTAAAATGTAAAAAAAAAGTATCACTAATGTAAATGCCATTTAACAGATAGAAAAAATTGTTGCTTTCAGACTGGAGAAATTTCGTCTATATTTCATCATCATCTTGAAGCGCTTTTCATTAGCGTTCTGGGCACAACATCTAATGACAGGGGCATATCTAGAAAGCTGGGTTTCGTAGTTTCATATATAACATCTGAAGTTTCTGTGTTAAACATGGGGAAGGTTAATAACATCTGAGGTGGAAATCTGTGGTAGAACAAACTTATGACAAGAACTATGATGTAAAAATACTATGTAGAAGTCTTACCGTTATATAAAACACTTGGAAGAAATAGCTATTTATTTTGTACAATATTGGTCTCTCTGGAGCGTCATTCAGAATGACATGATTTAGAAACGTCGTGACTTTTGACTGTAGATATGGCTCTCTCGGAAGGAGCTGCATTGCTTCATTTATTGTTAGACTGTATATGTTCGTATTATGGAATGTAAAATGACATGATCTGAAGTTGACGAAATGTGAAGGCACTTTCTTGTTGCGGAAGCACCAGGTTCCTTTTTTGCAGTGATGGGGCGACTTGTGTTTGGTAGAGTGCATGTGTGTGTGTGTGTATGATTTAGATTTTTAACGTAGCTTTAACAATTTTTTCAGTCATATCGCTACGATGTCTGCAGTGTGACAGTTTAAAGTGATGTCTAGCACTGGGGCATTATGCCGCAGACATGTAGCATGATGTCCCACCCAGTCACATTATCCTGACACCAGGCCGACCAGTCCTAACACTAACCTCTTAATGCTGAGCGCCTAGCGAGGCAGCTGTTAGTACAATTTTTATAAGTCTTTGGTATGACTCGGCCTAGGTTCGAACCCACGACCTCCCGCATCCGTGTTTGGTAGAGAGATGCGATGTCAGAGACTCGTCAGAAGTAGGAAGTTGCCATTGGGCCACAGTTTAGGTGGACATCTGAGGGTAGCCAATGAGAATCGATACTGTTTCACTTAAAACGTCTTCCTTATTGTAGCAAGAGATGCCTTCGTATTTGACCAATTGTTACCGACCTGATTGTTGTACAGGAGGTACTCGATGTATCGGAGTTGTGCAGTTGGAAGGAGATGTCAGTTTGCTTCAATTTACTGAGGCAAACAGTGGAGTAACTAGCAAGCAATCGGCGTTGCTCTCTCATGGCAGTCGGCTTGTTTGCACTTGTATTTGCTTGAGAAGATCAAGATACTTTTGAGTGCGCTTGCATGAAAGTAAGTTTGCAGCTTTGAGAGATTGATCACTAAAATTTAAGTAGCTTCAGAATTTTATATTATTTCAAAATGTTTGCTTTTTGTCAGCTGTAGTCACTTTATGCGATCAGTGACTTTTCGTTATTTCTACTTAGATGAAACGTCTGACCTCTGATTCAGATACGTATTAGTATCTTACTGTTCCACGATCATGCTTGGAAATCACAACTTAAGTTTGTTGGTTAATTCTAAGGGTGTAATCAATTGTGATTTATGAAAACTGACCCGACATCTGAAGTCGCTCATTGAGTGAGAAGCACGAAAAGCCTTACATGTATGAAATTAGAGTTGTGAATGTGTGGTCCTAAGTTTGACTGGACGAAATTATTTCTGATATTAGCACGTGTAATAGATCTCTCCATTGGCAACGACCGGTGTCTTGGGGTCCTGGGAAATACAGATCAAACAAGAAACTTGAGCCACATTCACACACTATGATAAGCTATCTGCAATCCATCATTTTATTTTTCTTTGCAATCTTGTGACGTCCTCTGTGGTAGTTACTAATTCCCGACATATTTACGATACTCCTAAAACCTCAAAGGATGGAGCATAGATTGAAACTCAAAAGGCCAATTCGGAAGCGTTTCAATCCCTATGCGAATTAAATTTGACAGTTGCAACTCTTATCTACAAACATATTCCAGGATGTTATTGGGATATAATGCCAAAATCTTCGGTTATAAATAAACTTGTAAACAAAACATACTTGCAAAAACATAATTCTGGAACGGAGAAAGGTCCATACAATTTAAATACCAGTCAAAGAGCTGAAAATCGGAATAAATTCTGTATTTACGTAGCTAACGCTCTTTGTACCATCAGAGAGAACAAGTGGGAAGCTATGAACATCTAATCTTTCTAGACTTAACACTCGTTCTTCTGTTAAATCTGTATGGACAGGGTAGGATAAACCATTGGCAAAATATGAAAAACAGATGTATTAAATACCTTAAGAAATCTAACGAACTGTTCACTACCCTTTCAGATACAATGGCCGAAACATTCGCCAAAACGCTTCAAAAGAGAACTTGTAAATAACCCGAAGGAAACTTTCCTTTACATTTTAAATCTGCCAAAGCTGATCAGTTGCAATAAACCTTTCACTCTCAGAAAACTGATTCACTCACTTGATCGATCCCATGACTCTTCAACAGAAACAGATGATATCTATTATAAACCCCGAAATGCTTATCTTGTACTGGTTCTAATGTACTTTCAATAACTACTTGTATGCACATCTGACGGTTACAAAGAATTCACTGTGACCCAAAACTCTTATCTCGACGACGTTTTATCCCTGTTGTAGACGAGACCATAATTTTAGAGTTTATTCTGTATCGTAAGCTTAGATATCAGAGGCCTCGAGGAAAAGTTAAACAAAGTCCTAGATTTAATACGAGTCATGGAACAGACAGGAAGGTCTTACTCTAATTATACAGGACTTTAGTTGGATCAAGGCTAGGCTATGGCTCGATTGCGTATGAATCAGCTTGTCGATCTTACCCGCAGATGATCAGGCCGGTACACAATAAAAGATTGTGACTTTGTCTGGGAGAAGTCAGAACTTGCCCTTCAGACTTCCTCTATGTTGAGGCAAATGAACGATCACTTCATTTCAGACAGAAAGAACTGGTTCATGAAGACGCTACCAAACTGGCATGTACTTCATCTGATACTTCCCATAATGCTGTCTAGCCCATATAAGAAATTTTGAATTCACAGAAACTTAACAACCTTCCACTTTTTAACATACGAATTAGATCTCCTCTGGAAGCAGCAGCAAAAATTATCTTTCCAGTTCCAATCCTTAAACATCCTTTTGCTTTGCAGATTTTCTTGAATGAAATTAGAGCGTCATGTTGTGACATGGTTGCTTGCTTTTTGTTAGAACATCATGTTATGGCTTAAATGTATTTTCCTGTAAACAGGAAATATGTCGATTGAAAAAAAAATGCAAACAATAAACCATTCTGTTTTCAAATTCAGCTAAGTGAATACTGACTACAAAAGAAATAGAAACTTCTTCAGAATTTTTGAACCTACCTTATATGAATGAATTGGAGAATAAAATATCAACCGATAATTATTATTTTTACACTTCTTTTTCGCTTTAAATAATTACCGAAAGGAATTATTTTGACACAGAATCCAGTAGAATAATATTGTCGACATGACTTTTTTCAAAGTTCTGTTTCCTTGGACATTAACGATATACATAACATGTACTTCATGTAACAAACCAAGGAGACTCTATCTACCCAAAAGTATTGTTTACTGTATTCAACGACTAATTTTTCAACCAAACACAAAATAAGGCCATTCGACTATGCAAAAGAAATGAGAATCACATGCAAACAGGAATCAGCCTTCCACGTGTATATGAAATAACGCACCTTATTTGAGGATCATATGCAAACAGGAATCAGCCTTCCACCCGCATGTGGAATAACGCACCTTATTTGAGGTATGCGACCGTATCGTGCAAGCATTTTACTTGCAGTATAAGTTCTTATTATTAGGGAAGATATTTTGCACGCTCTGAATGTACACAATGTACACGTTTAGTATGTGCAGTTTGATTACTTACCTCGGAGGAACACGAACCGAAACTTCCTCTTGCTTCATTTTGTTTCTCCTCTGTCTGTCTATTTGTTCTAACATTTCCCTCAAGACCTCCATTAAGGCACTAAACTAAAGAACACATCAAAGAGAAAATTAGAACTTCTTACAATTGCTGACTGCTGCAACTTAATGCCGTTAAATCACAAGTGAGCATGACCTGTACATTTTGTACCTAGTTTAATAAAATATATTTTAAAGAAAATGAAAGGTGTGTGCATGCTCGTGAAGACGAGACTTATCAAGAAGTACGAAAGGACTTTAAAAGGGTTTGATGAAACTGTATAGATTAGTTCTAATTTTAGTCAGGTGAACAATTTCTGATTTTAGATGTGACGCGATCTTAAGCGGGGTGTATAATTGGATCCCAGAAAGTGTAGATCTAGAAATGGAACTTGTATCGTTCATTGACTATGATGAAATCTTTTCGCCGATATTACTCAAGAAGTCTGCAAATGGCACAGTATAAATCACGTCAGTGAAGAATTAACCAGATAAAGTGACCCTCCATGGATGTGAACAATTTTATTTTTGTGTCTACAGATGAGTTTTTTTAAAAAAAATAAATGTGTGACAGCTAGAATAGATATTCATTCTGCGGAATAATAATGTAAGTCGTTCAAATCAGCCGCAATTCGTATTAAGCAAAATGCTTATTCCAAAGCTGATTCATGGTTTGAATTTGTCAGCAAGATTAGTGTCTGGGTAATGTTTTTGCGTGTAGACGTCCTCTACATTACAAATAGAGATATCAAGATCTCGAGAGAAATAAACACCATGTCAGGTTAAACCTAGGCTCCGTAAAACGCTGTAACACAACTGACAAATCGCCAAATTAATCAATCAAGAGTTTCTTTTTAAATTTAACCATTTAATGAAAAAGTAATTATTGGTTCCTAGTGAAAATAATAGGGCGAAATACAGTAAAGTTATGCGGTGTGAACTTATGAATGTTATATGGTCAAGGGCAGCTAAATATATTATGGGCAACTGAACCATCCCTTGGGTTCTGTTAAATTAAATACCGTATTTAAAAGAAAGAAGGTAAAGCATGTATGTTTGGGGAAATTGTGCCTAATGATCGGCTTGAACCAGTGGCGTACTAAGGGTAAATGGCGCCCCGGGTGACGATGAACGCCGAATGGGGTTTTGCGCCCCAGGACCTCTGGCGCCCGGGGCAACAGTCCTGTCAGCCCCCCCCCCCCGTTAGTGCGCTACTGGCTTGAACCTGGAACCATTATCATTTTGTCTCTGTTGTTAGTTAGTCCGTTCTTACCTGAAAATTATTAAAAAACCTAGCCTTGGATTATATCATTTTTGTATTTTTTAAAGTTTTCTCTTCAATATATCCTGCATAGGATATCAAACATTAATGTTACGGTCGATGGGATTGAATTCGTTGCCTGTGCCCAAATAATAGAACTGGCCAAGTTGACATTATGGTCGATGGGATTGAATTAGTTGTCTGTGCCCGAATAATAGATTTGGTCATGATAACATTATGGTCTATGGGACCTAATTAGCCTGTGCCCAATAATAGAACTGGCCAAGTTGACATTATAGTCTATGGGACCGAATTAGCCTGTGCCCAATAATAGAACTGGCCAAGTTGACATTATGGTCTGTGGGACCGAATCAGCCTGTGTCCAATAATAGAACTGGCCAAGTTAAGAGACTATCACTTAGCCAGGTAGCTTTATATTCTGTCAAGCATGAAATTTACAACTATTCTGTCAAGCATGAAATTTACAACTATTCTGTCAAACATGAAATTTATAACTATGTCAAACTGTTCAGTATAGCCCGTTTGAGTGAAAGAAGAACCTAATGTATGCATAGTTTGTGTTCCTGCTAAATGGACATTACATGGGCCTATAGTGCCTTATTAATGGTTCAAACACGCAGCTACAATATCCCTGGTCCTTTGATATAAGGAGACTTTCAATTGCTTTTAAAATAGGTTTGGAAACAAAATATAGCACATATGTGCGCTGCTGCTGATGTGGAAAGGTTATGTACAAGGACAAGCACTGCAGTCATTTTAAATTCAAAAAAGTAGCTTATTCTATGATATCACGCGAAAAAGTAGAGTATATTTCATACTGTTAGGAATTAGCAAGAAAATAACGAAATTATGTAAGATGCTTACTACATTGTGAGTATCTATCATTTTGTTTTCTCTCACCTGTTCCATTGAAAGGCCTGGATTGACGGTATGTGCTATCAGTGGCGGCATCACTTTTGTAGCTATCAGATTATGTGTCAATCCGAACTTTTTGTCACTGAGTAGATGCTTGTAAATTCCTTTAAAAGAAGAATGTTGTTGATGTTAATATAAGTAGTCAATAAGACATTAAATGAGTCAAACATAGCCGAATCAGTTTAACCAAATCCACTTTTACTCTAAAATGAATTTATGTTATTGATTGTATGCTTTTTAAAGTGAAATAGAAGTAACAAATGCTAATTCTGTATCCTAATTTTATTACCATTAAAGTTTACAATTTTACTTAATTTTAAAGATGATTCAATACTGGATAAAGTTTATACAGTTCTTTGAAATTAGGTAAGTAGTGAGTCCTCGAGATAGATAAATAATCCCGTACAAGATTAGATAGACTGTTCAGATTTTGGATCCTAAGGCCTATGTACATACAAATAGAAGTGCTGCACATGGGAGAAAATGTAATTTGTACATGATATCGACAATTTCTGTGATATTTTAACTGAAATACAATGAAAACACCATCATCGTTTTGCTGTCTAGATAGCTCTGAATAATGACAAGATATTTTAATAATTTTTAACGGTCGTTTGCGGTATCAAATGCAATGGACATTACGAAAATGAGTTTTGTTTATGTTCTTCTGAAAGAGAGATGAATAGATACGTGTCACCAACCAACTACAGCCATTATGATTTTGGAATCCTGGCAGGAGATTTCCGTTAGGAAAGGCACTACTTCATCTAGAATCATCATCTTGTCGAGGCTGTCCAGCAAATGGTCGATACAAACGAGGGCATTGCTTCGCATCTAAAGACATAAGAAAGAGCTTGTTAATTAGAAAGGAAATTTAAATGCTTACTCGAAGCAGGTCTTTGATTGTAACTAATTCAAACACAAATTGCATGACATGAATTAGAAGGTAAAATGAACATGATCTCTGGTATATATATATTTTTTTAACTCAATTTGGTTCATTTAGTTGGATAACTGTTTCTTTGTTTAGTTAAAAATTGTTTATAACAGTTGTTTTGCTTTTGTATTTTCAATTTGAAATTCATCAAATCGTATTCTACACGCTCTTGCACATTTTCTGTTCAGTCATGTTCTCAAAATAACCAAAACATTTCTCATAAAAACAACATGAAACTGCCATCAAAAAAAAAAAAAAAAAGCAAAGCAAAAAGCAACAAACAACCTCCCCCCCCCCATAAAAACTCTGCAGTCTGAAGTTGTCTCTAAGCCTAAAAATGGCGGAGGTACTGACATTTTTGATCGCAATTAAATGGCTGTGATAAATTTTAATTTCACTTAATTCTAAAGCAAAGCAGCTGCTCACAATAAGTACTTGTTTGTAAATGCCGCAACGTTGATTCTAAAGCTTTACTGTCATTTTATTCCTAATGATGAACTGACTTGTTTCACACTCCCTGTAAATCAGGTCACAGTGAAATTTATTTTATTGGCTTACGAGAGGCATGTCATCATTCACATTTGCTTATTTCAAATAGCTATATATCGGTCAAACTATTAGTGTCATAAGCATTTAGTTCAGCACAGGGTCATTACTATGTTAAAATTCTCCCAATGAACTGTAATGCAAACAAGTTCTTTGTGATTAAAAAATACCTTTTCCTCAATTTCAATTAGTTCGTAATTGTTTTGATATCGTATACATATCAGAATAACGGTTTCTAATACAAATGTGCCAAGTATTGCCCTTTTCATACTTATCGCGGCATTTAAAGCATCGTGCACGTCTTAAGCTAAAAACAACGACAACCACAATTACTAATTAGACTATACATTTTTCACCAATATATGAAATTGTATTAAGGTTTATGCATTTTTGATGAGTTTAAACCAGGGGTGTCAAACATACAGCTGCCAGACTCATTAGTTCGGGCCGCAAACCAAGTCTCTTGTTTGTGTGTGTAGTATTTAGAATACATAGTTCACGATATGTATGGCCCAGGTGAAGTACATTTATATAAAATCTGGCTCAACATAGCAAAACGACTTTTAACGTCTGGTTCAAACTCTTTTGTAGCGCAATTAAAATTACATTAGCAAAGGATAAGTACTACAAAATACGTAATTTAAACATAATAAATAGCATCAAGTTGATTGAAGGTGGTGCAAACGTTACTAAACATTCAGTCTGCATTCGTCCCGAATTTCTGCATATTCGGGTATGAACAAAATACAAATGACTCAAACAGATTCTAGAACGTCAATGTGGAATTGTCACATCCTATAACAAAACATCGTAGATTTATATTCCAGTGCATGGTTTCTTAAACACAGATTTATATAATGACATTCAAGTAAATTTAATAACAAGATCAACTCAAAACTGCAACTTTAAGCCTCTAATAATTATTTCTATTTTGATTTGGTGCTTTACGGCACATCAACACAAGTAGAATACTTAGTGCCAAAGCTATTGGACCAAAGTTCCTTGCCTAAGAACACACTACAGTAGCCCACTCAGACTGATTTGAATCCGCACCCTTTCAGCCGCGAATCAAGCTCGCTAACAACTGAGCCACCGCGCATCCTGTCTGGAATAAAGAATGCTTCTTTGCAGCAAGACATCATTTTTAGAGGTAAAAATTCGGCAACGATTACTATTTTGTTTTCGTTATTGAGGATATGACGTATTTGGGGCAGAGGAATCCAGGGTGTCTTGGTGGCTTAAATAGATGGAGGAAAAATAGTCGGTATTTAGATATATCAATAACTCACCTTGATGTTATCTGATTTATAGTACAAAGTCTTTGCTTTTGGTAGCACCATGGTTTGTAGAAACGAATTATCAAGGTAATCTCGTATGATCCTAATAGCACTCAAGGCTGCTTCCTGTAAAGTAGAGATATTTGAGAGGACAATTAATTGAGGTCATAAAAAGACAACGACAACAACAGTGTGTGGGAGTGTGGGTGTGTGCGTGTGTGTGTGTGTGTGTGTGTGTGTGTGTGTGTGTGTGATTTGGATTTTTAACGTAGCTTTAACAATTTTTCAGTCATATCGCTACGATGTCTGAAGTGTGGCAGTTTATAGTGATGTCTAGCTCTGGGGCATCATGCCGCAGACATGTAGCATGATGTCCCACCCAGTCTCATTATCCTGACACCAGGCCGACCAGTCCTAACACTAACCTCTTAATGCTGAGCGCCTAGCGAGGTAGCTGTTAGTACCATTTTTATAAGTCTTTGGTATGACTCGGCCGAGGTTCGACCCACGACCTCCCGCATCCGAGGCGGACGCTCTAACCACTAGGCCACCGGAGCGGTCACGACAACAACAGCGTATACTCCAAATGATAGGGATCAGAAAGAGATTAAAAGAAACGGTTTCGGACTACATTAATCAATGAATCGTCTTACACGATAAAGCACTGTTTGACACTGATTCGAGCCCTAACATTTATCGAATCAAGAATAAATGCCATATCCTTATTAATCTTTAAGGCGGTCCCAAAATACTTGACTTGTGAATGTAATACTAATTCTCTATCATTCAAACTTTGTATATAGTTTGATTAGATTGCGTCAGTATATTGAATACTTGCATTAGAAAATTGAAGAGCTATTGTTCTATTCTATGTATTTTTCAAAATTATCTGCAATTTATAAATTGACTGGTATATGCTACATATAAAAAGGTAATATAAAAGTTCATAATTCGTGAATACTGGTACGCATTTTGTCTCTTTTACACACGTACCTGGGCTTGTATTGAATTGGAATCCAGGGTGTTAAAGACCAGAGGAAGCACTACGTTCTTGATGTCATCCGTTGGTGATTTGGACAGGATGATATCTAGTTTATCCAATAGATAAATAGTCGCCTGGAAATAGAAACATTGAAGTAATTACTGAACCATAATTACTAATGATAGCAGATGATATACAATTATTTCATAAAGTAGACAGAAAATGAGCTTTCAGCTTATATTGTGGGAATGACGTTCTAAGATGGCCATTTATATAGTCCGTATTCACTGGCTGTACAATTCAATTTTCTCCAAAATTTGAATGTCTCGTACTTGGTAGATTTTAAAGCACAAGGAGACAATGTGATTAACTGCAACTCGATGCTAGTCTTCCATGACGTTAATGGAAATGTACTTATGGACGTCCGCAGGAATGTTTCGGGAACGGGAAGGGAAGAAGCAGCAGAAAGCACGTGTCTACTATGATTAGACTGGATAAACTTTGTTTGGTTCTGTTTATATCGCATGGAAAATCAACTGTATTAGATGCATATAAAAATTACAACCAGGCATTAGTAGAGATATAAGATGTTCGTTTATGTGAATATTTGATAGCTTTGTCTTAATATTTGCAGAACATGTTTATCGTCACTTTTTATTTTATTTCATTTGTTCCTTATCTTTTGCTTTCACATTTCTGAAGGTTTGTCTCTATACGCTCCAACTTGCCGTTATTAAAGCATAAAATGTCTTGTTAAAGTTTCATTGTGCAATTACATATAATTAAGTCTCTGTTTCTCTTCCACTCTGTGGTAAAACAATGCCACCATTGTCGAGTACAATGTAATTGTTATTAAACCAAACTGCAATTAATGGCAGTGACCTTTGTCTAACATTCAGTTTCGGCAGATTGTTGCCTCTGAGCCTTCATCAAATTATAGGAAGTGGGAAGACGTCTTCGTGGATATTAAGAAGTGTCTTTTGTTTATACAGAGCCTAGGAAGCGCCGTGATATAAAACAGAAGACCCGTGATGTTCGCACATCCTTACGGTCCGTACTCACTAATAAGTCGAATTCAACTACAAGCGGCACAGATCCAGATCTGCAGAGGCATTGTTTCGCTGGCAGGTCTGGGTCTGTGCAGTTTGATACGAGTAATCAGTAGAAAAACAGCGTAGACACTAATCTGTAGGCGCTCTATGCGATCAGGATCATTGTTGTTTGCAGTTTGACTCAACTTATAAGCGACTATATACGGTATTTCGGGCACGATTATTAATAATATTCTGTGATGTGTTGTCATTTCACATTTTGACTATTGATGAAGTGGCACACACACACACACACACACACACACACACACACACACACACACACATATATATATATATATATATAAGTGGATGGAAATTTATATCTTGTTTTTGTATCAATTGTTCAATTTTCAGATGTTTTGCTCCAAAAGATCATCCATTGTTGAACATAAATGAATAGTTAAGTGAAACACATAGTTTACCATCTCCGTCTTAGAGTATAATAAACTAATGTGTCCGTCTAGGATGAAGAAAAATATACAAAAGAAAAAGAAACCTGTACTAGTTTTAAGAATTTCGAAGTTAGCAATAAAAAAAATATCACAAGACTGAGTTGTAATCTCCTGGGACAACATATTTTCTTTAGTAAAGGTTAGGAAAGCCTAGCGAAAGCTAATGTTGATCTGCGCTGATTAATAAAGGTTAGGAAAAGCTAACGAAGGCTAATGCTTGTCTGTGTAGAAGAAATATGCTGACATGTATATTTATCTGTGTTTATTGATTCCTTTAAAGTTCTTTATGCTGCAGGAGTTAGTCTTGGGATTCCCACGTACTATTCTAAAACAAGCTCTTTATAACCTCAGCATAATTAATGTGTGCATTGAATGCATTAAATTTTGTTTTATTTGTGATCTTGAAGTATTTATTACCTGCAGCGGTTTTGGACTGGACAGTATCTGTCGAAATTCTGGTAAGACTGTTTCTATGAATTCGTCCCTTGGGGAGAAGTCTATTAGAGTTATGAGCGGAGGTAACGCTGCAAGTATTGTCTCTGGGGACCGACAAAGTTCAAACAAGGAAGGAAGCACGGTATTATAAAGTATTTTCTGTAACAAAAAGGAAGAAAATGTATTTGCAATCTGTTATTAACAGGGATTTGCAAGAAGCACCATGTAAAACTACGTTTCTGTCAGTATCCATATCCTTATATACAGACTACTGTTTTGCAAGATAATTCATCTTTAAGAAGCAATAATGAAGAGTATCGATACAATTTAATGTAAAAAAAAATAAAAAAAAAATAAAATAAAATAAAATAAAGACATCGTTAAGTAAGGAACTGAAGCTTCTTTTACCTGAATAATTAAGGAAGAATATTGTCATTATCGAACACATGTAGGCATAGATAAACAACGAAAAGTTCCACTCTTTATCTGCAATACAAGCGTACCATGTAAGAGATCTAGTGACTGAAGATACAAAAAAGCATACCATGTGAGGAGTCTAGTGACTGATATATAAATATACAAATTTACCTTATGAATCTAGTGACTAAAGATACAAAAACAGCTTAACAAAATGCATCAGAAATAGAATTGGTAAATATTTTATTAATGCTGTGTCAAAAGTAATGTGTTTTGTGAGCTATTTTGCCATTGATAAATATGCACATAAGTCGAAGGGAAAGGTCTTTAATAGATTCTCGTAAGTGTTCAGATAGAATATTGTATTTGCTGAACATGTTTGGTGTCGGCATCAAACGGATACCTTCCGTCTTAGTATGACGGTTAAACCATATCAATTGTAAATAAAGGGTAAAACGAAAGAGAGCACATTAATAGCTGTCAAAGCTACGTGAACATGTTATGAATCTATGGTCTTAAATTAAGTAACAAAAAAGAGAAAAAAGCAACACGTTCAGTTAAGGTCTGCAAATAATGTATTTCCCTAGAATAAAAAGTGAAAATTTAAAATGAACTTACAGTATTGTGAATTAAATCCCATATAGTCCTAAAAGTTCTATCACAAGTCCAAATGTACATATTGTTCCGAATAAATTTGGTGGTTTCCAGATGAATTCCATTCTTGAATGTGTGTGCTGTGTCGATAGTCTCACATGCGCTTAACAGTCTTGATGTATCACAATGAAATGTTCCAAAATGTCTTTGAATGGATTCACAATAATTTCAAAATAGTAATTTAGTCCCAATTCACTGATCACTTACTCCAGCGAATAATTTAAATAATAAATTTTTCCCATTTAAATCTGAGCACAACTGAAGTTAAAGATATGAAGGAATAATTCAAATGTAAACAAACTGATACAGATCCCCACAAATGACCCGTGTCGCGATAATCATTTTCTGAAAATAATAAGTCATCTTATTGGAAATTTCCATCAAATTGCAAACAAAATTCATTTCTAGAATTTTCTAAAGCCAGAATCGAGGTGATATCTAGAACTCCAACTAAAGTTAACAAGTTTTCAAAAAACAGACGGTCGGGCAGGCCCAAACTCCTACCTCAATGATGGACAAAGGTCAATCACACAATACAAATTAAATATGCATAACACATACGACTGCGATACTTGATAAGGAAATATGTGTCAGCGTCAAGAAGCATACCCTTGGCATGGTTGGTATGGCTTGCACCAAGTCTGCTGACATTTCAGCACGCTGGGCAGGATCTGTAGGGTCCACTGTGTCCAGAAACTGTAGGACGCTGATTAATGGGTCATGGAAATACTTCAACTTCAAAATAAAAATAATAGGCTTCGAAAATTTAAAGGGGTTTCCAATAGATATTCAAAGCTCAGTTTGTCAGATATACAATAACTCTTGATTAGAATTAGAAAAGATTGTAAGATCAGTTTACAAATATAGTGACTTGTCGGGTGCCAGGAAACTGCTGAAAATGTTTTGAAAGGTTATTAACTATGAAAGAAATTATGAAATAAATACATACACGGATATCTGACAAAGTCCGTCTATCTGTCTTTCGGTAACTGAAATACAGACAAATAGTTTTTTTCGAAATCGATTTCAAGATCATTTTCCTTCATAAATTAAAGAGGTTCTTTTTCTATCTTTTTCATTTTCGAACATCAGTTCTAACATCAATTACTTGCTTTTTTAAATATCGGATATCGGTTAAAATATAGATTTTTCCTATGCAGTCTAAAGAAAGTCATTTGAACAAAACATTTGACACTAGACTGTATTTAGCGGCGGCATACTATTATGATAAACTACGTTTTGGAAACTCGGTTAATTACCAGAGAGAATAGTTGTGCTGTTGGGCGATATCTCGTGTCTCTGTTGATCATTTTCTCCACTGGCTCCACAAGAGGAAGCGGCATTTTGTGAGCTATATCTCCGAACATCTGTGTCAGCTGAAACAAAACGTTAATTGATACTAGATACTAGATACTTGTTCGTATAATTTTAGAATAGTTATCGCACCAATTTTATTTTTAAATGGCGCATTTAACATCATTAGTTACATTATGTCTCGGACACGTGAGTTAAATTTCGTTTCCAAGGACACACATACAAGAAGCAGACTGGCTGGTCTGAATGCGTCGTGCTTTAAGGGTTCGTAATTGTATGAGAAATAGTTAATTGATTGATGTTCTTTAATCGAAATGTAAAACTTAATAATAATTTAGTCGTAGCAATCTCGGAATATCATTTGAAAGCTGGCATATGGCTTTCGAGGGCATATATGCATACATTCATACGCTGATTCCTTCAAGACATAAACTTCAGATGTCACCATGAATTATAACCTAGTCATTCATATTCGGAAATAAACATAGCGTAAGTTAAACTAGTACTATAATGTAGAACTATGATGACAGCAAATGCAACTGTTGGTGTTTGGATTGCATTATTAATACGGCATTGGTATTACTTCATCTGTGTTGAGATAAAATAAAGAATGCGGTTTTCTTCGGCATGTTATCATAAGGTTAACCACAAGACAGCATATATCACATAATAACTTAGTCTGCGAGATAATACTTTTGTCCATATCATTAAATGTCATAAAATATTCATTTACTTTATTATATATTTTTTTTTTTTCTCATGTGGTTGAACATCATAACCAAATTATTCGTGACATACGTGTTCAAGTTGTTTCACATACAGCTGTGTGTTGTGGCCGGCGTTGATGAGCGGCGTGCCGTTGTTGTAGAGTGTGCATATAGTAAATCCTAGAGAATACATGTCGCTACTTGGACCACCTTTCTTGTCAAGCTGAATCTCTGGGGCTATGAAGTTCAAGTTGGGCTGAGTCAATTTTGGAGCTTTGGTTGACCACGGCTGTGCTGAAAATGTTTCCTGTTTAGAGACAATTGGCGATATTTTATAAACCTTGTTTTAAATCAAGCAGCAAAACTTGAATGTAGATTGCATTGAGTTTTACCGCATATTACGTACTCAAATTGTATCTCACTGTCGCAATGGGAAATGCAAAGACGATTTTGATCACATTTCTTTTAATATGAGCTGTATAGAGTGATACAATCAAACTCATAAGATTGAACTATCTCAAAATATCAGTAATACATAAGGGAAAAGTAGAAACCATTTTTTAAAAGAAACGCACGTAAATGTTAAAATGGTTTAAATTTTTAATGTCTTGTATTTCCGATACAACATATTCAGTTCTTTTTTTCCATCGTTAATGTTTCTCAATTGCACATATAAGACAATGATGTGCTTGTCTTCATCCATGATAAACTTTGGCAAGAGGTAAACCTAAAATTGATACAGTAACATCGCAAACGGCGAAAAACATTTCAAATGACAGTGAAACAAACAGTAGAATCTTGAAATAAATTAGCATACAAGAACGTATAGTGTAGAGTGTTACATTTCTTGTTTTGGGCCTGTAAATATCATTCCATCAAAGTTAGATATTTTCTTTAGCTTCTAAGGCAGTGTGCTTGCGTGCGTTCGTAAATATTAGTACATACATTAATTCACTCACTTTGCCAGTTTGAACTTTCTCTGCAAATCCGAGACCAGCTAATTTCCAGCATCTTCGCTTCGTCAGCAAAATTGACTCAGGACAAACATTTCTATGAACCAGTTGCTCTGTGCTATGGAGATAGCTTAAAGCCTCTGTGATCTATGTAATTGTAATTTGTAATGGAGAAGAAATGTACAGAACAGTATAAAAAAAAACAAAACCGAAAAGTGTTAAATTGTTATAGCAATTCATGAAAGTGAATTGTCATATTGAGTAATTACTGTAATTAATTAAAATGTCTACTCAGTGAGATGATGAAACACTTAAAACAAACTTCAATTGTGACACAAATTCGAGATGGAGATGTTTAAGAACCTTTGAAAATTTGAAGAAGTCAGATTGTTGCGATTAAAATAAATTCCATTGTTAAAGATATTCCAACTTACAAAAGTAAATTAGATACGATGGTAAAATATATGCTACAATAGCATGTTTTCTGTCAACAAAGCTTCCATGTCAAGTCAATTAAGACTTCTAATATTTAATTGTATCTTTACATTAGTATGCAAAAAGAGAATCAGCAGAAAACATTAGTGTTCTGAATATGGCAATAAAGCAGTAATCATCTCTACGCATTTCTTAATTGCACTACTCTGGTGTTTTTTACCCCATCCCACCTCACTTGGTGGGGTGGGATAGGAGTAGGGGTTGGAGGTAGGGGAGGTGAATGTGTAGGTTACATAATCATGTTTCAGGATTGGTCATGTTCGGCAATTATTAGCAACCTAAATGACGTCGATGTTCTTACTAAAGTGTGACCGACATTACCAGATGGTGAACAGGGGAGCATTAAGACATCAGCATCTTGCCAAAATATGACATATAAATTAATAAAATAGATAACATATAACACATTTTAGTTTTAATTCGAATTCGAAGCAAATTAGCGTTGAGTATATGGTAAATTAAATTTAAAAAATGTAAGAGATTGTACTGCCTGTCTGATTTGACAAAATCTGTTATTAGTCATCAAGACGAAGTTAAGGCTGAAATAGATTTGTTTGGTAAGACCGCCAAAACGACCCCTCCCTATATAACATAGTCCACAATCTATAGAGCGTTTGAATCATCCTAGAGCTATGCTAGATATTTTATAGTAAATGGTGTATGAGAAGTGTGCAGCATCAAGGTGGTATTGAAGCAAGCTCTCACGTACAACACACAAATTTTCAGGATCACTAGATCCTTATTTAACTTTAAAATCACACACACACACACACACACACACACACACACACACACACACATATATATATATATATATATATATATATATATATATATATATATATATATTAAACATAATAAAAGGTAAAGTGTCACACTTTACGTTAAGATGGGTTAGCAAACTATTATCAATTTCATACTACCTGTAATATCCCGTATCTAATTTCAAACTCGAGAAATTCGTTTTCCTGCAAATATACAACACAAGCTTTAGGTGAGCTACCAGATTATTGCCGAAGAAGAAGAAATACGAGTTCTGATTATTTCAAAAGTATCATCATAGTAAAAACACAACATTATACAGGAGAAAAAGCCATGAATGGGTGACTGAAATGTTTCACGTTCTATCCAAACGCATGAAAATATCGCATTAGCAGAAACTGTTATGGCATTTTTGTCATAGCTGTGTATGAAGTTAGGGGGAACGATATATCTCGATGAAAAATGCAAAATTGGGAGACACCGTAACCACAAAGAAAATGTTGTCATCATAAGGAAGCGACATAATCACAATACAGATTAGCAATTAGAGGTATACTGTAGTAAAAAGAGGAAACATTGGGCGAAACTTTTGTACTTAATGGGGTGAAACAGTATTGTACCAGAACAATAATTATAAAGGTTCCTCATCATTGTTGGCGTAAGAACGGGAGTCTATATATATATATATATATATATATATATATATATATATATATATATATATATATATATATATATAATGCTTGTGTATAGGGATGTGGTCCAAAAAAATTTGTAGTAAACACCGCTGATCCGTTGCTGACATTCATTCCCTTTAACGTTGATTATTGATGACCAAAGAAGTAGGAACTAAATATCTCGTGTAACGAGAATTTCTTTCTCTCCACTTTGATGGTGAGATTATTGATATAATCGGAGACATCTGTCAAAATATTATGTTCCACAAAGATACGTTTTTGATGAAACTTCACTTTTGCCAACGTTCCGACTTAGTTGTAACTAATGTAATAGAGCATCTAGGAGTGGTGTGTTGTACTAATCGCGAAACCTGTTTGCACCACGAATTACATACTTTGAAACGTCATGCCCTGTCATAAGGAAACAACTCTTGTTAACCATCATGGTCTAAAAACAAACAAAATTCAAAAGGTGCTTTACTGAGTGCAAGACATTGTGTTAATCAAGAGGAAACGAGCTCTTTAAAATAGTTATAAAGCCCCAGGACACGTCTTTAGAAACAGTTGACCTGGGAATTTTTGATTACTAAGTAATAAAATGTCAAAAATGCATAAGGATTCCTGTAAACATTCCAAGAAAGAATTTGATCTGTTTGTCATGCCAACCACGATAATGAGGATACAATGAGAGGAATATCATCCCGTATCGTCTATTACGAAGACAGGCCCCATCGAGTTTGAATTAAAGGACAAGCAAAATATTACACTGATCTGTGTTTCTTGTGTGTAAAAGCAAAAGTGGTCAAAAGCGATAATATGAATCACGCTGATACCAGAATGGATTTTCTCTGTATTTCAATGCATTAATTGTTTCAAGTCCGTGGATTTGTCTATGAACAATCAATCCGTAAGCAGCAGCATGGATAGATACTTATCCCTACTAATATTGCTTGCCAAGAGAATATGTGGACTTACGTAAAAGAAGCCAAGAACACTCATTTAAAGACATCTGCAGTGCAGAACTCGACAAATTTGGAAATTTTGGAGCTTAACACGTTGAGAGAAGATAACGATTGCAAAAGAAACTCAGATAAGGGCCTTCGAAATGATGGATTGTTTCCACTTGGATATGAGATTCCTAGAGAAGTATTTGCTGAATAGAATTGATGTGCGTCTCAGATTGAATCGAAGTAGTACCATTTTCCATTTGACGGATAATGCTAACGATTTCAAAACCAGCGTCAAAGAAGTCTTACCTCACGTAGGACACAAAATCAGAGATTCTGACGAGGAACACGACCACTTTATCCCATACGAAGAACGGAAATCCAAACATGTTGCAGCTCGACGGCGATCCAAGATCGAAAATCATGTGTTCCAGGGCCAGATACCTGAACATTTATTCATTGGCATAGTAAATAATGCATCTTTCAATGGACCTGTTGATACAAACCTTTTCAACTTCTATCACTGCAGTGCCTTAAATACAGAAAACACCCGCAACTACCCGATGTTGTGTAACTTACTATTAAATCTAACTTTGTTCAAGAGAGTTGTTTGGGATCGTATTTCACTCTATTTGGAGCCACACAACAATTGGTACAAAAAGTACACGTGGCATTCCTTTCGATGGCTTTGCTGGAGTTTGTGTTTCTTGGGGATTTAATTTCACCCAGAGAATATAACTGACGATGGGCATCACAAACGAGACATAGTCCGCGGATTCAGTGTAGTAATGAGTATGAAATATATACTATATGACGACTATTACAGTTAATCAGATACTATACGCGGCCACAATATATGGTAAGCCGCAATATAGTTTCATAGTTATAAAATATTTCAAAGCTTTGTATTTTAAATGCCTTACCTTGATATCTTGTGGAATTTGGACCGGCATTCTGTCGTAGTTGCCGAGTAGATTGGCAAGGCTTGCAAATATAGGTTCCGTTGCAAAAGCGATGCTATTGCTGAAATATTAAAGACAATCAGATTTGCTTTACAAAATTGATGCAGAAAACACGTTATCACACGACTACTATTTCATCTAGGTTCATAAAAATAGAATCAATTCCATTCTACTGACCTACAGTAACGTCGCATGGGCACAAAGTGACGTCATGCAAGGCAAATAGTTAATGTGGAAGACATCCAAATATACTTTAAGTCATTTCATTACACTATTTTGTAGTTTTAATGGCTAAATGTGTTTTTCCTCATATTATGTGCAGTCTTTCTACTGGTACATTAAACGGCAAGAAAAGTTTTTCAAAGCATACTAAAATGTCAAATTCTTGCTCACCAAGGCTGGAAAAAGATAAGATATTATTAAATTCATTTCATTAAGTTTATTTAAAATGACCATTCTTAAGGATCCTCTTTGCATAATAGAATGCTAGTTCAGAAAGGGCTGTATGTATAATAGAAACTGTACATGAACGGTCATACCAATGACACCTTATCTCGATGAATTAACTCTATAATAGCTTCGGTTATAGAGTCTTTGTTTTACAAAAGACTCATAAGGCGCGTCTTGCAGACCATTTTTAAAGACACTGTCAAAATTCTTTGATACATTGAGGTAAAAGCTTTCTCACTGTTCATAGGAACAAGATGTACTGTGATGGTACGAACAACGGAGCGATTCACGTACCATAAACACCAATACATATAGATATTACCAAGGGTGTTTTGAACGGTATATTCAATGTTGACAAATACACATTAAATTAGATAATAATGATTTGATGTACAAATACTGAGCACTACATTATATGACATTTTGGCATAATCAATCAAATTGGATATTATGGATTGAAGCACATGCATGCGGAATATCATCTATACCTGAGATTGTAAAATGAATAAATAGTTTTCATATTTACCTTCAGATACGAAACTATTGTCTGAATGCTCAGTATTTTGACCATATAATCAACATTGTTGTCCAAGAAGCAATAATTTAGATTTAAAACAATTTAGCATACATGATAACTTTGACATTATTCTTCATTATGATTGTAATATATTAATGGAAAATATCTTAATGATAATGTTGCTAGAGTACATACAACTGTACATCGAGGCATTTTGGAGAACGTACACCAGCTGATGTATTGATTGCCTTAGAACGACACTATAATTATGGCGCTGGGTGGAATAGTTTAATATGTGTACAAATGCCTGCTGAAGAAATGAAGTCATTGATGACAAGCGATGAACTAATAGAAAGGGTTTATTTCTTTCTATAAGATAGTTATGGTCTAACAGAAGAAGGAATATTTAGATTAAGTCAAAGTAGTAGGTCTTATGTGATATTTAGCCTATTTTAGATGTTCATATTCAAAATGGAGTACCTATTACACAATCTCTTTCATTGTTCAGGACAATGTTAATATGTTGTTTCACAAAATTAACTTTTAGCGAACATAGCTATGACTCAAATGAATCAAGAGTTAGACTGGTGGTGATGTTATATTTTTATCTAGTAATATAGGATGAATGCCGATACAATTGTTCGATATTGCAACAATTATGAAAAAAGCCACCAGATACGTTTAATATTGGAATAAACACTACTGTAGATATATACCTGTTATGAATATAATAAAAGCAACTGCAAGGCAGTCTGTTGCGATTCGTCCAAAAAGACAAAGAAAGAAACGATAATAGGGTAAGAATTATTTTGAAAGAAAGGACGAAAAATGGACAGAGTATTGTGATCACAACGGTACGGCCTACAAAAGAAGCAGGCCACGATTTAAAATACATAAGCGTTTATAAATATGTCTCTGCTTGAAGGAGTTGACCTGATTTACGTTCTGAAATAAGTTATCAATTTTGATATCCGTATTACCCGAAATATTTCTATTCCATTTACTGCCATATTAATTTTACACCTAAAACAATAAGCTAATTTATCATAATTAAGCAAAATGGTATGATCAGCTACTAAAGAAACAATTAGCCAGGCTGACTGTTTGATAAAAAAAAGAACAAACAAAATAAAGAGATAAACACCAACTTACTATAATACCTATGATACCAGGCAACAATGTTACTGCTTTTGCTTAGCTAGCTCAAACAAATAACTATTATATTTCATTCTTTGTTTAACGTTTTCAACACGTGACTGTGTTCCTGCTTCTCTACTAGCACCTGTTCCACCTATTCTAACTTGTGTAGAAGCTTTACAGTATTTCCTATTGCTTGACAAAGACTTTCTGCTGTGATATCTAGAACTGCAAAATTGCAACAATTGTCAATTTCGTTGATTAGTTGTTCTAATGGTAAGTGTTCTTTTACTCTGAGATTTATGGGACTATTATTTTCTCAAAATCAATTAAATGTCCAACCTTTTGTGCTCTTTGCTTGTCAGTGTTTTTCAATATTTCTTGCAAGTTACTTATTTTAGTTGCATCTGTTTCTTTGCCTTTGTCCTTCTTTATGCTCTCTATATGTTTGCAATATATTTCAACATCTAATTTCATTTTATTCAATTTTCATTACACTACTCTAACAACGTCAACATGAACTTTAGTTGTCTTGTAGCGTATATAGTTTAACAGGTGGAGGTTCTCTACTGCACGTTTGTCCTTGATTATCATCTATTGAAGCCCCTGCTACACTACATGCTGGTAAAATTATATATTTGTGTTAACTACGTGCATTTATATTTCCTCTAAACATTTGTATTGGCTACCAGACTAGAAATGTTGGTGTTTGAAACGTAGGAACGTTTATCTTCATACACAAGGGTAAAGAATATTTGCCCATTTCAGCTTAGGTTTTAAAACCCTTTATTACTTTATCAGTTTATACAATTAGCAAAATCAGGTTTATATTATTTATAATAAGTATTTCCATCCCCCTCGATATTTACGTTAATTTGTTGGCCCAATTCCTCTTTTCGACATAACATAAACGTCGCCGGCTTGATCTGTAATGTAGATTTAGCATATTTGTTGATAAGGTCCTAATTAGATTTATACTTTTGGGAAGTTTCAAATCCATCATTAGACAAATGTATTCTGTGTAATTATTTTCACTTGTTGCATCGAGAGGTTGTTTCTAATAATTATCCCCACTGTAATCCTTTTCACCACCTTCTGCCATTGTATGCTTTTAAAATGGATCAATAACAACTTTAAAGAAAAAAAGGTTTCAAAAGATAACAATAACAGTAAGAGAATCGGCGAGGACAAATAATATAAACAGAAATTAAAAGTTAATACAGCAGGTGGAATAAAGAAGGAAATAACTTGTATACCTTGAACTAATACTACATAGGAAAGAAGGGACGAGAAACAAATGAAGAAAACATATTATATTTTCGTGAGAAGTAGCAATAATCGGAGTAACATCTCTAAGTAGTATATTTTCTATCCATTGATAATTTAGATGAATTACAGAGAGGGTTCAAAGTACATTACATCACACTCACACAAACAAACACACACACAGATATATATATATATATATATATAT
>JAECUM010027168.1:0-29168 GCA_016617855.1 Megalonaias nervosa | reverse complement strand
TTGTATAAAAACTTTGGAAGCCTTAAGCACTAGGGATCGAGAGAAGTTTTTCAGTGCTGTGAAGAGGTATTTCATCAATGCTTGCACCTATATGCAAAAGAAATTCCCCTTAATGGATGGGGTTCTGACACATGCCCGAGTTGCAAATATTAGCTCAAGGTTACAGGTCTCTGTTGCAGACATCAGGTTCTTTCTCAAGAAATTTTCCATGTTACTACTGAAAAAATGGTGGTGAATCTTCTGATGCTCAGGACAAGCTTAGAGTACAGTTTGCCTCATACCAGATCAGCTCCCTGACTGAAACAATACTCCTGCGATAGTGTTGATGGAGTGTGGATTCTGATGTCTAAGATGAAGAATTCATGTGGAGACTTTGTTTACAGTCGTCTCAGTTATTTTATGTTAGGACTTCTTTCTTTCTTTACCACACTCTAATGCTGATTGTGAGAGGAATTTTAGTTCAGTAAAAAAAATCGCATACAATTCAGATCATCCATGAAAGATGGTACATTGGAATCAATAATGATTGAAAAGACAAAGTGTGGAAAAAGCTCATATAAACATCCTGTGTCTGATGACTTAATAAGAGTGCAACACCTGCATCTTTGACATTAAATAAGTAAGTAATTTACTGACCTACTTTAGTGACAGATGTAGATGTTGTAAATAGTTATATATACAGTAAAATTTTAAAAATCAGTATTTCTTCCTGAAAATGAGTATTTTTGGCATAAGCAGTCAGTATTTTTGTAGTCCAGGGTTGGCAGCTATGGTCAAAACAAAATGAATTTTGATCCCTCCCATTTTACATACTTGGTTAATAGGAGTGGCTTACTAAATTTGAATTAATTAATACAATTTTTACAGCTTTTGATAATTCATATAGGTTCCCAAGACAGCATCGACCAATGTTTGCAAGCACATTAGTTTCCATTTTAAGATAAACAGAAGTTTGAATGTCAGAACATTTTGACAATGTGCTTTTGATCACTGAAAGCTGTTTCCTGCGGTAGAGTTAGAGGTCAAGTTATCATGCAGATACTAATAGAATCTATGTTGGGATTTAGACAGAGAAAAGGAAATCCCTTTGAAGGGGTTTTATTATTTGTCTCCGAACGAGACTAATTTGGAAAAAGTTCTAAGGTAGGCAACAGAACGATATTTTCTGGGTGTAGACTGTTGTTCAGTTTCTAAGTGTGTAGTGATGGAAGAGATTTCTAATTCATGATATTTTTGGAAAAGGATATTTTCTTTCCAGGAGATATGGCAAATCTTGCTGTTATATATACAATGATACGCTATATGGTACTCTTGTTATGGAATAGCTTGTGAACTGACGAATGAACCATTTTGATTGGAAAGTGCAGGAATTTTCATTCGTTTACAATGTTTAATTCAACTCGGCCATTGGGGGATGTTTGACAAAGTTTGAAGAATACGGGTCCGACAAAACACATTTTAAGATGTTGCCATCTTCACGATAGCTCTTGAGAGAGTTTGTACTTTTCATTTTGTAGTCAGTGATATGTAAAATCTGTCTGCATGGTTCAGTGTTTTCTGTTAAGTTTGTTCAACACAGCATTGTAAATTTTATCCTATCTGTAGGTCAGTAAATTTTTAGATCAGCATCATTAAATGTAGCTAACAGTATATAATCCTTTTCACATGAAGTATTTAAAACTAGTTAGGTACTTTTAGCTACATTTAATGGCTCTGACCTGATCATTTACTGAGTTAGGCTTACAGATAGGATAAAATTGACCATGCTGTGTGGAATTAAATAGTTTCTAGTGTGATGTGATTTGAATTTTTAACGTAGCTTTAACAATTTTTCAGTCATATTGCTATGATGTATGCAGTGTGGCAGTTTATAGTGATGTCTAGCACTGGGGCATCATGCCGCAGACATGTTGTTGTTGTTATTATAGGGCTTAATGCCATTTTTCAGCACACGATAGGCTATACATGGCGGCCAGTATTAATGGTGGAGGAAGAAACTGGGAAATACCCAGAAAGAACCACCGACCCACGAGAAGCTACTGGCAAGCTTTCTCACATATCCACATTCGCCGAATCTGTCACTCGAACCCACACAGACAGAGGTAAGATGTCAGTGATCTGTAATGGAGAGCGCTTTAGACCACTTGGCCACTTGGGGCCCCCTTGTAAAACTATAAATTGTCCGCAGACATGTAGAAAGATGTCCCACCCAGTCGCATTATCCTGACACCAGGTTGACCAGTCCTAATACTAACCTCTTAATGCTGAGCACGAAGCAAGGCAGCTGTTAGTACCATTTTCATAAGTCTTTGGTATGACTTGGCCGGGGATCGAACCCATGACTTCCTGCATCCGAGGTGGACGCTCTAACCACTAGGCCACCAGAGCGGTAACTAGTTTCTAGCATAATACCAAATAGCTTGACTGTGTGCGTGTGTCTGTCTCTCTCAGAATGTTTTGTATGGTGTGTTCTCAAAGATGGAGAGACCTGAAGTTGTTATTTGGTTGTTTTTGTGTTATATATCAGTCGTTGTTGATTGATTTTAGAACAACTACGTCAAGCACAGCAGATGACTACAAAGTTTCTTTTCTTTTTTGAAGTATTTCATAGCGCTTGGACAAATTGACTTAGACGGACTGTCTGAGACCACCAAATTGAGATGAGAAAAGTTATTTTAGCAAAACAGCTAGATTTCTCTGTCGCATGGATGAGAATGGGGTGTACATGTCAAGAACAATTAGACTATTAACCCCTCTAAGTTCTTATATAAACTCTTGGTCTGAATAAATTGTGTTATTAGAAATAAAGTCTCGTGAGCTGTGATATATCTTTCAGGTATTATACCACTAAACAACACGTTATTTTGCTCCTTTCCAATTAAAGGAAATTAAAGTAATATAATCATAGTAATTATACTCTTGGCATTTAACAATAAATAAACCAAGGGTTTCTTGAATAGGGAGTCTGTTTCATATGTTTTCAGTCAGAAAGTACACAGGAATATGACTGACATAGACAAATGATCCCCAAAGTTCCATCCTTTACAAGGAGTAATGATACCACTATGTATGCTGCTTCCATACTCATTGTGGGCCATACAATTTTAAGTCGCAGAACAGAGTCATGTTAAATAAACTCCGGACGTCTTCAATCATGGCTCTGTTTCTTAAAGAGTGCGTCATGACTTTCATAAAAATATAATGGCATTCTCAAACGGCCTCAGTTTCTTCCTTTACGGGGGTCACGTTGGTGTTTTTTTCCTTTGTTCTTCATTTTTTAATGTAGCTTTTGCAGTTTGAGTCATATCGCTACCATTTCTGCAGTGTGGCAGTCAGTAATGATGTCTAGCAGATGGGGCATCATGCCGCTGACATGTGACATCATGTCCCATCCAGTCACATTATCCTGACACCAGGCCAACCAGTCCTAACACTAACCTCTTAATACTGAGCGCCATGCTTGTACCATTTTTATAAGTCTTTGGTATGACCCAGCCGGGGTTCGAACCTGCGACTTCCCGCATCTGAGGCGGATGCTCTAACTACTTAGGCCACCGGAACGGTGCTGGGTCACTTTCTAATTTAGCACAAGAATATAATCCCTCCCCACCCAATAGTCAAATAACTCGCGAATTAATTTGTACATAAGAACATGATCATCGTAAAAAGACTCATAATCCATCTATTATTTGGAACACTTTGTTTTCCCTAATATGTTTCGTAGAGGGATAGAGTTCACTTTATTAATAACCGAGAAAGAATAGGGCATCATTACACGTTGATGGTCATCTTCAGGCTGTGAAGGGTGTCTGATAGTTTTGTTGGTCTTGCAAATGTGCATTTTGTATACAGCTGTTGCATATAGATGAAAAGAAGTTGTTTATATCGTGCCTCATAAAAAAATGATGTAATTGACATAATGATGTCAAAATTATTTTATTTCAAAAATAGTTTTGAGGAATAATGTACCTAACTGAATAGCTTCCATAACCATGATGCAAATTTGCTTTAATAAAGAAAGTATTAATATATTGATATATTGATTTCCTGTTGAATTAACAAATCTCCCGGGGGCCCTGAGTGGTCTAAAGCGCCCACCATTACGGATCACTGCCATCTCACCTCTGTCTGCGTGAGTTTGAGTCTCAGGCTTGGCTAACGTGGGTACATGAGAAAGCCTGCCAGTAGCTTCTTGTGGATCATTGGTTCTTCCTGGGGTTTTCCAGGGTTCATCCTCCACCAATTATACTGGCCACCATGTGAAGCCTATCTTGTGCTGAAAAATGGCATTAAACCCAACAACAATAACAACAACAACAAATCTCCCTCTCCCCAATATACACGCTTATATATATCTTATGAATAATCTGTACCAGAAACTTTCATATCTGCAGCAACAAGAAAAGAATGAACTAAACAGCTGTTAACTGAATACGAGCGTTTGTTTCCAGATGTCCTAAAAGAACAAATAAAATCCACCATGACGTTGAAATTCTAGACTGCACACCTGTGAAATAATATCGGTACAGGATGAACCTTCTCAAACAGGAATGAAAAAGATATTCAGTATATGCTGGAGTTTCATGTTGCAGGAATACAATATTAACATTAGGCAAAAGACCGTTTAATAGCAGGTGCATTTTCACTTGTATAGAAATATTGTACTGTTTCATATACACTTTGTGACATTCATAAGATTTCATCTTTTTTAATTTTGTTATCACATATATGATAGTAAATAGTAAAAAAAGTCTTTATTGCATAAATTTGTCTTTTTTATGAGGTGAAGTGTTATGTATATTTAATTTACACTATGTTAGTTGGTACTTTTATACTTTTTGTATCATATGCTATTGCAATAAACATGATATGTTGGACTTAACCTTGTCCAAAATGAAGATTATTTTCTACTTGACCTGAATTATTGATTTTATTATTTTAGTTTGTAAACAACTAATGCATAGCTAAAATATTTTCTGTGTGTATGGGCTTAATATCAGGATCATTATTAAAAGAAGTAAATATGTTTATTTGGGTCTGGGTCTACGTTATTGGAATTCTCCTACAATTTACCTGGTGTACCTGACATTGTCCAGATTATATATTATAATGTTAGTAACAGACTTTCTAATAATAACTAACATTGTATTTTGTAAAAATGAAGAATGTTCTGGTCGGTTATTTTCTAATTTTTTTATAGAAATTGTTAATTGCAACCTGAGTTCGAGTAGAAGAGTATATAATCTTGCTACTGGAAAGATTATAGGTTTGTGCTTAATAGCTGGCTGAATAAACTTGTATTAACCCTTAAAGTGCTAGTTGCGACATTAGTCGCGCCGTTGGTTAAGGTCTCGTAGCGCTTGTCGCGACTTAAGTCGTTTTCCAGGTAAGCAACAATGTATGCATCCTATTACTTCAACTTGCCATGACTGCTTGTAAAACTATATTTGATTGGTACATATAGGCCTGGAACGAGCATTCCATTGTACTTTACTATGTATTTAGCAAAGAAGTTTTACAAATACTTGCTTTTGAGCACGTGGTACCTAGTAAAAAATTAAAATGGCCGACGCTGAATACAACGGTGATTTCTTGCAACAAATACTGGCTTCTGATGATGATGACAGTGATTTTGAAGGATTTGAGGAGGATGAAATTATTGGAAATGGCAAAGTGTTGATGGAAATGCCCATGAGTAATTTTGAGCCAGAAATTGACGTGGAACTGGAGTCTAATGTACATGCTGGCTGGACGAGAAAAGATGACGTGCCTGTCAACCACCCATTCACTGGTACTTCAAAATTAAATGTCGAGATGGCGAATAAACTCAATAGGTGACTCTGTAAGCTCACAAGTTGACTTGAGATAATGCAAATATAGTAGAACAAATAAGAACTGAAAATTTTTTGTGAACATTTATTACTGACTCTGGGGTCTAAATTTACCTCTAACATTCATGGAGTGGATGCTTATAAAACTGTTACCTTTTCTTTACCTGTGATTTTTGACAATTTAGATATAACATTGTAACAGACATAACATGTACATGTACATTGTTCGAACTACTAAAGAATAAAATATTTCTTTGATATATTTGAACCTTTCCATTTAAAAACAAACAAAAATACAGATGAGATAAAATGGTAACTTGTCATTTTACCTGTATTTGCACCTGTACATGCAAATGTTAAACTTACACATGTGCCTTGATGCTAATCTTAAAGTTTAGACATCAACAATCATTTTTCATATAGGGTTTGTGTATCTGTTGTGTATATTTATTGAAATACATGCAATTTAAAAACTATGCCATTTTCTTCTTTTTTTTTCCCAAACAATTCAGCACTGAGGGATCTTGTACTGCAGAACAGTATAGCACTTTAAGGGTTAATGTTTTGTTCCAGAGACATTAACTGAGATTTATGGTGAATTAAAACCCAGAATTACATTACTGCTTTTCAACCAAAGCATAATGGCACAACAACACAATACAGGTAGCCACAGGCACGTCAGCACCTTCAGCGTTGGGCTTAGCTTGGATTTCCACTAATGTTTATACAAAACTTTAAATTATTAGGACTTGTATCTGTAATTCTAGGATTTTTTTGAATTTCATGCGCAATACTGGATATGAAAATGAAGTTGTCTTAAATATCCTTTTGGTGTCTTAACCCTTTACCTCATAGAGTGTATGGCTTTTTAGCCCTTCGATACGCATGTAGCAAAGTTACCCAGTGCAGTGTGCTATAAATAGAACACCTATTACCTATTCTACTCCATACCCATAGGCCTGTTAAGCAGTGAAGTGTATGTTAAGTTTAACAGCAATTTTAACCATTTACGTTTTTGGTACACATACACTATGTATGGAAAGATTTAGGAGAAAAATCCGATCGTTATAACTGTATAATTATTTTTCACAGAAGAATTTTTTATGTGCTTTAAAATCTTGAGAGAACTCATTCACCATCAAGAACATGAAGCTGTGTGACCAACCGTAGCTGCCATTTCTCATACTCAAAATTTACAAGTTCTTTGTCTGTGTCTACATCACTAAATCAGCTGAATTTGATAATTTATGAAAACTAATGGCTTCCTATATCAGTATCAGAGCCTTTGCCTAAGTTATTGAAGCTTTCATAGTTGTGATTCTAATCGTGAAAACTCGAGTAAGTACCGAACAAAATTTGCGACCTCCATTTTAGAGAGCGGAGAATACGACCAATTTACTTTAAATAGCAGATTTCGACCAGAGCATAAACAGTGACCATGTGATCTGACGTAATGGTTATTCACACCAGTGAATGTAGATCTAATAGGGGGTTTTCCCCGAAGGTGGTGCTACGAAAACCCATTCAAAATGGCTGATGTTTACAGCAGGCGTCAAAAGGCGCTTCCATGAGAATGGTGTAGAGGCGTCAAAAGGCACTTACATGTGAATCGGGTAGAGCGTCCAAAGGCGCTTACATGTGAATGGAGTAGAGGTGTCCAAAGGCGCTTACATGAGGTAAAGGGTTAAGTTTTCTGAAGATTTTGCTGCTATATGAGTGTTCATTTGATTTTCTTTACAGAAAGACTATGGATGCGGACATGGAATGAAAGTGTTATTTTGAAAGTTTGGCTGAAGATAGAAAGCTTACTGATAGATGAACTCTCACCTCAATATATAATTGATTTCTTTATGCAAGAGAACATCTTCTCTGTGGACGAGTATGAAGATATATTTCATTGTTGGGGGAAAAGGCTGAAGATGGTGAAGAAGCTCGTGAAAACAATTCATCAGAAACTTCCACAGTCGTTATGTGTCCTTGTGTATGCTCTAGAAGAGACTGGCAAAGGAGGAGAAATATTCATCGTAGAAAAGCTGGAAACAATAATCAACTATGAACTTAGTCTGGAAAATGTCCTGAAAAGTGACTGTACGTCCTGTTCTTATACAACAACGATGCACCGAGTGCTTATACATTACAACAATAGTTCAAAGCCTTTTATTACAGTAATAATTTTGAATGATATAAATCTCTCTTCTATTGGTATCAGAAATTTATAAGGAATCAGCCTTATTCCATCTGACTGGAATTGGTTATATTCTTGTACAATGTCTATTCTGACCCTAAGATCCAGGCCAATTAGAATGCTGAAGTAATGTTTTGATACTGTAAGTAGAGGCTGTTTTCTTGGTTATGTTTTGGAAGCTTCATTAAACAGTCAGAATAGAACTATCAGAAAATAGGTTCTAGTACATCATTCAAGAGAACAATCCATCTCTTTTTGGTAGGAATCATACTTTACATCTAGACTTAGAAGTTAAGCATTCATTGGTATGCATCATCTTTTGGTATGCTGTTACACCCTAATCAATCAGGCTTTAGACAGAAACATTCATGTGAGACTGCCTTGATCTCCCTGACTGATAAATGGCTTCAAGCACTTGACCAAGATAGAATAATAGGATCTGTATTTGTAGATTTCAGGAAAGCTTTTGACATGGTGGATCATGAAATCCTTTTGAGGAAACTGAAAATCTACCAATGTGATGAAAGCACAGTTAGATGGTTTACTTCATACTTAAGTGAGAGAACACAACATGTTTATATAAATAATGTTCTGTCTGAACCTGGAACAATTAGATGTTTAGTACCACAAGGCTCAGTTCTAGGTCCATTACTATTTATTTTATTTATTAATGACCTACCACTTGTACTAAGGGACTCAATGTCATCTACAGATCTCTATGCAGATGACACAGCATTGTCAGAAATCCAAAACACAAAGCATGAACTCAAAATTTCTTTACAGAATGCCCTAAACAAACTGGACAACTGGTGCACATGCAATGGCATGGTGTTAAATACTGGTAAAACTAAAATATTACTTATCTCAACATGGCAAAAAAGGACAAAACTTGATAGTGATGAACTATGTCTGACATGGAAGGATAGAAATTTGCAAATGGTCTGTCATGATAGACTATTTGGTGTTTTGGTAGACAATAACCTATCATGGACTGAACATATCAAACATATCAGTAAAAAAGTCAATTCAAGTTTATGGCTTCTCAGTAGGATAAGACACTTTCTCCCTGAAAGGCACAGAAAACTATTTTATAACAGTTACATACAACCCTATTTAGACTACTGTAATACAGTATGGAGTAATTCAAATGATAAAAACTTAGCAAAGCTGGTACATCTTCAAGAAAGAGCATTTGGGCTATATCAATACAGAAAGAAAGAAAGGAAAATTTGGCTGGTAAGTTAAAAATATTACCCATTAAAGACCGAATCTGTCTGAGAAAAGCCAAATTAATGTACAGGATATCCAATAATAGTGCTCCTGAATATTTACAATCACTATTCCAGTATAGGCTACCTGGTAATACTTCCCACCTGCGATCCATGTCTACCAAACAGTATAAAATTCTCAAACCAAATAAGGAATTATTTAAAAAAGTTTCCAGTACTCTGGAACTTTGCTCTGGAATAGTATTCCAGTTGAGATTAGAAATGCCCACTCTATTTCCTTCTTCCAAACCCAGTATATCCAGTGGCTTCAGAGATGCAGCTAAAATAAATAAATTCTGTTGTATCAGGGCCTCAAGGTAGATTAGCTCTTAGCTAATTGAGTTACCCTCTTTAAATAAAGTCTTTATTATTATTATTATTATTATCTTTATACTCATGTCTGGGTCGGGTTGAGGGAAACTGAAATTTAATTTGTTCGAAGTAATTAATGTGCTGTTATGTAATACACATCAATAATTTCAGCGTCATTGTCCAGAGATGGCCATTACACTCTGAAATTGAAGTTGATAAAAGATGGGCAGAGAGTGGATTCGGCCGAATATAAAATCAACACTGACAGTGCAGCCAAGCTTCTAATATCACTGAAACCAGGCAAAGACAAGATGGTCATCATTGATATGGATAAAACGGAACCAGAAGATGCATGTATTATAAAAGGTACTTCAATCCTTGAAGATGATAGAGGAAGACCTTTTTGAAAACAGAATCATTGCATTTATAAATTTGTATGTAAATTTACAATAACTCTGTACGTATTATTTGAAGCGAAAATTCTACATAAATCAGTCGTATGAACAAGCTTCCCACTTTGCAAAGTTTGAAAACTTGCTGGTTGTAATGGGATGCATTTGCTGATTTGCATTGGCATGCATCATTTTTATACTCATGTCTGGGTAGGACTGATGGTGAAATGAAATTTCATTTCTTCAAAGTTCAAAAAGTTTTTGTCCCCCTCCCCCGCAAAAAGACCACTAGGGCGGAAATTTTAAATTATTAAAGTTGATCTTGGCAATCCACTCAAAACAGCATGAGGATCAAGTTTGGAGTCGCAACATGTCTAAAAACTACTGGTCTAGATCTCGATGTACAGCAGCAGTACATCAATGTAGCTGCAAATGTTTTACATACATTAAATTTATATGAGAATGTTGGAAAAGTAGGATTGGTGGACGGGACTAAATTATTATACATTTTCGGTTCATTCAGGTATAAACAAAAAGTATTTAAAAGGGCATGACCAATCAAATTGGAAGAAAACAAATTGATTATATATCTAATAATCAGTTTATCACTTTCGAATTGATACATTAAAGGCAGACATTTTCTCTATATTTACGCCATTGCTATTGATGCCCTTCGTACAACCTGTGAATAAATCATCGAATTTTCATAGCCCCTCCCTCCACAAATCATCCAAACTTCCATTCATTCCGTGAGAACCACAAATATCGTATCCTATGCATTATATATTGACCAATCACATGCCTAGAAATCTCTCTGAGATAATACTGTTATATATCAAATCATGAAACTTGGTAAAGATGGGGCGGGGTATATCTTGAGGATTGCTATACAATCATCCCGAAAGTGGGTCACTGTGACACATATTTAATGACCCACTGACTACGAGTTAATTTTGTGTGTTAATGGTTCATGCTTGAATCATTAAACTAGATAAATGTTTACACCTCTCTTAAAGGAAATATATATTATTATCAAAGTAATGTGAATTTGATTGCTAGATCATGTCAAGTTGAATTGTGTAATAAGGATATATTGGTCCTACTGTTCCTCGTTATCTTATAAATATTTCGACAATGAATTTAGTATGTTCAACTTAAATTACTTGCTTTGCCCCATACTTTGTTCTCCATGTTTTCAATGTACCTAAGATACCACACGCTGCCAGCACAATATTTGTTCAAATAATATTTTTCTCTGTTATAGTGGTGGTGTTATCGGACTCCATGTCGGAAAGCAAAGTATGGAAAATGCAATGACAATAGTTGACATTTCAATGTTTTCTCAACAGAATCAGTTCCAAATATTTCGTGAGATACTATTTAAACACCAGAACATATGTATTGTATAATAATTGACATAATGGCAATGGAAATAAAATATGCGTACTAACCCTCTCAAACTGTTCAGTAACTAGTGACATTGCAATTATTAGCATTTTTGTCAGTTTGTGTACTCGTTTTCCTTCCTGATAAGGTTGCATGTGTCTTGATTCACTGAATTCTATCCACATTCAAATTTGACTCGTAGATCTGTTTGTCTTCTCCTCCGTTATGTGTTCTTCCATATGTACTCTCTATAGAGAAGAATTATCCATATCCCTTAGAACTGTTTTGATAAGTATTTGTGGTACACATGTGTTTTATATGTGAATTTGCACTCTTTTTTTGACAGCATTTGCTGGCATAGAAGATTCATCTGTGATAAATGAAATAAAATGATTCGTGCAGTAGAACTAGAACTGGTGTTGCTATTGAATTCTTTGGCAATTCATGTTTCTCATAAATTAATTAATTGCATGTATTGAAGGTGTTTTTTCTCCTGATATTTATTGTGTATTTGTGCATAGTTGACAATTTCTTTTTAAATTTCCTTTTTCGTCTTTTGCTACCATTTCACTCATTTGTTTGCATAGTGAAATATGAACAGATTTTAACTGGTGACATAGAAAGTTTCGGTTATGCATCAAATGCATCGAATTCACTAAATCTGCAGTTTGTTTTTATTATTTCTGGGCACATATACTAAAAGCTGGACATGTGATTGCGCAGAAAACGGATTCATCTGAACATTGAACAGTGATTAATGTGACAACCATGCAGAATGCACAGGACCATTCCATTTTAAGAGTTTGTTGCAGAACTAACACCCTTATATAAGATGGTAATTCACAAATCAGGCCTGTCACACTCCCTTGCTCTGAATATTGCAAAAGGCTGTCATATCAAGTGAGAGGTTCATCAGGTGTCATTTATCTGTCCCATGATAGTCCAGATAATGTATCTGGACACTATCCCAACGTAGTTATTAACCAGATGATATATGTCCAGGGCCAGCTGATGACAAATAATGTATTTATCCATCAACTGTGAATTGATGCATAAATGGGATGTAAGATAATAAAATAATCCATTTTGAAAATATAGGTATGTCCATCATGTGTTAAGTTTTTAACTTTAGGGATTTACTTAAGGTTTATTTGGGGAAATAGTGACATAAACACACCTGAGGGTATATCATCGCTGCTGGTTCTGATTCTTTAGTACATTAACTATATATATATATATATATATATATATATATATATATATATATATATATATATATATATATATATATATATATATATATGCCTTATTTTGTCAGGAGACAGCAAATGTATGGTACCTTACTCTGTTTCATCAATACTAAAACACTATATATTCTATTTGACCTCAGAGTCAACTAATATATGGTACAGATGTTGATGGTTCTAAATTTAACTCCCTTGACAATTGAAATGACGCATACACATTAACAGATGAATACAGTACAAACAAACCGTAACTGAAAATTAGAATTAACTTTAAAATAAGACTTTAAGAAAAAGATATTTCAGAATGTTTAAAACTAGTTCTTTGGTAAGGTGTAATCTCTTTCAACACCTTTTATATTAGTGTGAAACATATACCTGTCTCATTTTTTGATACTTTGCAAAATAATACATCTGTTGAATGGTTTCATAATAAAGTACCCTTCTCACCTTCACTAGAATCATAGTAGACTAAATAAGTCATTTTACTCACGACAAAAATGATAACAGTATGGCACTTTCCTTGCATATTTATCTTAATAAAAATTTTGCATTATTTGAATCTTTATTTTCCTCTAAATGTCACTTTTCAGGAAAGAGGTCAGAGGACATTGAATTAGAAGAAAATTGTGCTCTTGATGTCATGCTAGCGACACTCTCTGATCAGGTTTCTTCCCAGTTATTGGAAGCAAAGGCAAAATCACTTCTAGAAAAGTTCAAAAATTTTCCAAGCAAAGTGGACTGGCTGAGACAACTGGAAGACACGTTACAGAAACGTTTGTACAAATATTAAATCTTACACCAATAGATTTATAGTCATGTATGCAATCAGTAATTAAATTGATTGATATACAGTGAAACCCATTATAAAAGAACCCTTGATACCGAAGTCCCCTCAAGATTGAAATTTGTATTTGCGTCCGAATCATCCTTCTTTAATGTCATCGTTTTTTTTTTCTTAGTAAACCCAAACCCCTCTACTCTGAAAACCGAAACAGATTATCTGTCTCAAATTTCACATTTTTTACCACCACCACCATCCGCCTGCCGTTGAAACAGGAATTGGCTTTACATTTTGAGATGAATGTTACCTACTAAATTCCATTAAACATGGATAGGTTTGGTCTTGAAATAGAATGTGGTTATGCATTAAGAAACACACACCTGTTACACTATTAACAAGATTAAACATGGCTAATGTATTAGACTTATTGCTGAGTCAGTCACCCATAACTGCACCATGAGCACAAAAAATACTCCACAAAGTGTTGATGTAGATTAGGACTGACAATATGATAATGTGAATTCTTAGCTCTGTAAAAGAGCTTTTATGGTAAATTGTTAATAATTATACCCATGCAGATAAGCTAATTAAGAAAGATTTTTATCTAATCATGTTAGGTTGTAATCTTTTATATAAAATAAACAATAGGAATTTTATTTTTAAATAAATAAATATTTGGTTTTAATAGCCGTGAATAAGGCCTCGAGTTTGACACTTTGCCGAAGGAGACCAACTATATATCAAAGGACATATTTCACATTTTCAACAACCTCAGTAAACCAAAAATCCATCAAAACCAAAAATTAAATTTGGTGCCAGGTCTTTTGGTTTTAAGACTGTAAGCGTCTTTGAAAAAAACAAGCGTAATGGCATATATCATTTTAATATAAATATTTCAGGTATACATTGTCACGAATGTAGTTTATTTGCTGGAAGCTTAATATATTCTGGACGGTAGCAAGGCAGTGTACTACAGTTAAGTTCAATACACATCATTTGTATTCAAAATATATTCTCAACTGTAAAGTAAAAATCCGGCCTACTTTGATTGACATAGCAGAGGTCATGTCTTTAAAAACAAAATTTAGGGTGCATATCAATTTGGCATATTTATGTATACATTGTTGTGCCTGTATCACGCTTACTGGGATTGACAGCATACAGTGCTAAGACCTCAATTGGATGAAATTTATCATGAAACATTAATTCCCGCATGATTTTGAGAGAAGGAATTTTCATGGTTTTTCAAACCTTCTGTTCTTTTGGTCTCGTGATCATAAAAGTAATGTTGATAAACTAATAATGATAATCAATAGTTGTGGATTTCTGCCCTGCCAACTCCACCCCACCCCCCGGTCAGGTTACAATCATATCGAACAACTTTTTAAATCTACCAGTGGTACGCCGACTGGTGTTGAATTATTCTGATCATAGAATGAAATCAATTCAACAAAGAATAGCATGTATAAGTTTTATAGTGTTACGTATCGGCTGGTTTAAAGTAACATAAAGAAAAGAGCAAAGACAACAAGCTTTGTAAGTTTTAACAAAAATAATTTATTTCCCTAGAAAACATGGTGAAAAGGTGAAAATATGAAACAAGACTTACAATTTATGAAGAAGATCCAAAAATTTGTCCTAAAATTGTGAAAAACATGTAAGTCCTGTAAATAAACAGTTCTAATTGAAGTAGTCTGAATTTCAATTCTGTTCCAAGATGGCGGATGATGACGTCAGATGAAGGTTTTACACAAGTGTCCAGAATTTTCACTGTGAATCACAGTTTGTACTGTTCTGTTCCAATTTAGAATTAATTTCACTAAATGTCTTTATCCAAAGCAGGTTGTATAGTTCTCCAGGGAAAATAATTATTATTTAAAAGGTAGATGAAGTGCACCTATCATCAGTAACAAAACACATGTCGTTCTACAGTCGTTCTACAGACGTACGAACGAACAACTCTTTCCAGCACAAAAGAATACCTTCTTCTCAAGGTATTAGAAACTCTATAAGATGTTAAAATGGGACTCCCTCTAAGGTGTTAAAATATGACTCTAGACTATTTTGCAGGTACCTGAGTATTTAAGGCGAACTAAAACCTCATTTCATGTACACGCACAAAGAGCACATGGCGATTTCGAAATCTCACCATCGCAGTACAGAATGTCAACAAGTATTATTAGAAATGACCGTGGTCACAACCAATCATTTACATAGCTTTTGCCAACTGTTTGCTTGAATTGACAAACCGACATGCAAAATCGTGCTCACGCGAGTCACATTTACGTTCTAAATAAACACGATGTTTCTATCAAAATGTCAGACCCTGCGAATGAAATCATCATCACAATAAAAATTATAATAATGAAATAAAAATGAAATAGAAAGAATTCAAATTTTAACACACATGTAATTAAACTACATGGTCGTAACACTTTCCCCCATAAAGAAAAAAGAAAGATTTATGTAATAAAGCTTTCTATTTTACCAGATGTAAACTATACATGAGGTAAAAAAATTACATAAGAAGAATTTTTATGAATTATACAAAGGTGTATATGAAAATGATATTTCTATACACGGGAAAGTGCATCTGCAATTAAATTGTCTTTTCCTTTAATATGCTTGGTGTCAAGGTTGTATTCTTGCAAAAATAAACTCCACTTTAATAGTCTTTGATTTTTATTTTTCATCCTGTCGATGAAAATAAGGGGGTTGTGATCACTAAACACAACAACTGGAGAAGGAGCTGAGCTGATGTAAACTTCAAAATGCTGTAATGCCAGTATTAAAGCCAAGCATTCCTTCTCAATTGTTGAGTAGTTTCTTTGGTGTTTATTTAATTTCTTAGAGAAATAACGCACTAGATGTTCTACACCATTTTTGTCATCTTGAATCAAAACTGCTCCAACCCCAACATCACTTGCATCCAAAGATAGTTTGAATGGTTGATTGAAATCTGGAGCTGTTAAAACTGGTGCACTTTTAAGTATGGCCTTTAACCTATCGAAAGCCTCTTGACATTTTTCAGTCCAAAGAAACTTGTTTTTCTTCCTCAACAAGTTTGTCAGAGGTTCAACAATATCAGAAAAATTAGAACAAAATTTGCGATAGTACCCAGCCATACCCATAAATCGCATCAGCTGTTTTTTTTACTGACAGGCACAGGAAATTCAGAAATAGCCTTGACCTTAGCATCTATGGGTTTAACTTGACCCTGTCCCACAATATGCCCTAGAAAAGTAACACAAGCACGGCAGAACTCACTTTTAGATAAATTAATAGTCAAATTTGCTTCAGTGAGTCTGTCGAAGAACTTCTGAATCGTGGCTAGATGTTCTTTCCAGGTGTTGTTGTAGATGATGACATCATCAATATAAGCATCACAATTGTCTAGACCAGAGGTAATCATATTCATAAGGCGTTGAAAAGTACTTGGAGAACCCTTCATCCCAAATGGCATTACTTTATACTGGTAAAGTCCATCTGGAGTCACAAATGAGAAAATTTCTTTTGCCCTTTCCGTTAGTGGAATTTGCCAAAATCCTTTCAGAAGATCGAACTTAGTGACATATTTGGCATTTCCAATTGTGTCGATACAGTTATCGATTCTTGGCAATGGAAATGAATCGGTTTTTGTCACACTATTCACCTTCCTATAATCCGTACACATTCGGAAAGTTTTATCCGGTTTCGGAACAAGAATGTATGGTGAACTCCAATCACTCTTGCTGGGCTCTGTAAAATCATTTTCCGGTAAATACTGAATCTCCATTTCCAAGTATTCCTGTTTGAGAGGGTTCATCCTGTATGGGTGTTGTTTCATGGGTTTTGAATCTACTATTTCAACGTCGTGAAAAATTTTGCTTGTCCTTGTAGGTATGTCTGGAAACAAGTGCTCATATTCAGACAATAATTGTTTAAGTTCACTTTTTTCTTGTTTTTTTAAATGAAAAAGTTTCTGGTCTAGATTTTCCATAACTTCTGAATTCCGAAGATTTGTTGTTCCAAGATCAGTAGAATCCGATTAAATTCCTTCATTCAAATCCTCATTTGGTGGGACAGGTACAACTAAATTAATTGCATAATTTACTTGGCTATCTCTTTCAACATAGTAGTACTCCATTAATTTACTTAGACCAGAGTACTAATATTATAATTTAACTCATTCATTTTCTTCTTTACTTTGTAAGGGTCATAAAATCTTCTTTGAGGAAAATTCTGCAGAATGAGCAAGAGAGAATGGACTCCACTACAGAACTAAAAAATTCTCTCAATTAAGTTTGGTGAAACCATAGTTTCACTTTTGACTTGAACTGCCGAGTGCCAAATTCAAACATAACAAGCTGGAACATTCCAGACTTAAAATCTGACCTTTGATCCGATTGTACAAATTTGAGAAGGCCAAATTGAGTAATATTCCTCAATGGAATTGCCTCAGGGAATCTTGTTGACGCATACTTTATGGTCAACAAATTTTGGTTGCCTGACTTGGTCTTTGGTAAGGGACCAACACAATCTACCATAATTCTACTGAATGGTTCGTCAAATGGAGGAATTGGTTGCAGATGAGCCTTGGGTATCTTCTGATTTGGTTTTCCTACCATTTGACAAGTATGACAAGATCTACAAAATTTGCACACATCACTTTTGATTTTTGGCCAATAAAAGTGAGTCAAGACCTTGTGATAAGTTTTATTTATCCCTAAATGACCGTCCAGAGGAGTTTCATGGGCCAAACTAAGTATTTCCTGTCTGTAAGGTTTCGGAACCACAATCTGATATTTTACTGACCATTCGTCACTAGCGGGTACCTTGGGAGGTCTCCATTTTCTCATAAGAATTCCATTTTTAATGAAGTAACAGACAGGTACTTCAGTAGCTTCAGTTTCACTAATGGCCCTCTGAAACAAACAGGAGATCTCGGGATCTTTTTCCTGTTCGACGACAAGTGATTGTTGTTTGTCACCCTGATCAGATAAATGAGAATGAGTATTCAAAAGAGGATCACTAATACCTTTTGATTGATCCAAATTAGAAGTGAAAGTGACCTCATCAAAGCCTGACCAATACATGTGTCAGCTAAAGGAACACATTCCTTATCAAAATCATTCTCAAGAGCTTTCTTTGACATAGCTCTGGTAACTGCACAAGCTGGATATAAATCAGGGATTTCTTTTTCAATAGGATCAACTTTCTGATCCAAGGAAGGCTTGTCAGTTACAAGTGGATTAATCATAACCTTGTCTCCAGCTAGATCGTTGACTAGCAACAAATGAATGCCCTCAACGGGTAAAGTAAGCACTATGCCGACTGTCACAGGTCCTGAAACTAAGCCTGATGACAAATTTACAGAATGGATAGGAACATTAACAAAGCCACACTCTACTCCCTGAATGAGAACACTCTCTTAGAACAGGATTTCTCAGAAGAAGGCAAAATGCCTGAAACTAAAAGACTCTGAGAAGCTCCTGTATCCCTTAAAATTTTAATAGGGTTAGGATTGGCCTAATCACCCAAGAGTGATATAGAACCCTTTGACATGAATGGTTCAAAATTCTCCATAACACAATCAGACGGGGGTTTTTCAAACCCAACAAATGTATTGTTTTCAATACATGATTGTGACCTTGACCTCTTAGAAATAAGAGCATTTGGGATAGGTCTATCTTGATTCTGATGCCTATATTTCAGTTTGAAGCAATCAGAAATGACGTGTCCTTTTTTCTTGCAATAGGTACACGTAGGAATAGACAAGGATTTTGAATCAAGTCTGTCAGAAGCTTGATTTTTAGAAGTGGTGCCAGATTGAGTCTTAGGAGGAGTCGTATTTGGTTGAAATACCTTTCTATCAGTAGACTGCTGAGTGAAAGATTTGCTTACAGCAGGAGCTTTTTGAGTTAAGGAATACTCATCAGCAGCAATAGCAGCATTTTCCAAGGTTTCAATTTTATGCTCTTCAAGGTGATTCTTAATGTCACTATGGACACAGTAATTGAACTTTTCAAGTAATACTAATTGTTCAAGACTTTCAAAATCATGTTCCATTTTCTTGGCTAAGCACCATCTCTTGAATAACTGTTCTTTTTCTCTAGTAAATTCAACATAAATTTGTCTAGCATATTTCCTATAGTTTCTGAACTTTTGCCGATAAGCCGCAGGGATTAACTCATAACCCTTCAAAATGCATTCCTTAACCAAATCTTAGTCAGAACTTTTTCGTACTGACAGAGATATATAGATATCTCTGGTCTTGCCATAAAGTACACTCAGCAATAATTGAGTCCAATACTCCCTTGGCCATTTCGAATTCTCAGCAACTTTTTCAAAAAGAATAAAATATTTGTCTACTTCCTTTTCACTAAAAGGGGGAACTAACTTGATATTTCCTAAAATGTTAAAATTTGAATTTGCACGAGAAGTGGAATTGTGCCAGTCACTTGCCAGATCCAGTTCTTTTATTTTATTTTGAAATTCTTTCTCATCCTTCTCTTTTTGCCTCTGTATGTGTAATTGTTCTTTTTGTAATTGTATTTGTTCTTTCTGTAATTCTGTTTGTCTATCTTTCTCTCTTTCTTCTATTTGTCTTTCTTTCTCCTTCTCTCTTTCCTGTCTATCTTTCTCCCTCTCTCTTTCCTTTTCCTGTCTTTCTTTTTCCTTTCCTTCAAATTGTAATTTCATTTGTTCTTTTTCTTAATCTATTTGCCTTTCTCTCTCTCTTTCTTCTTTCTGAAACTCGAGCTTCCTCAACTCTGCTTCCATCTTGTATTTCAGTTTTAGTTCCATTATCTTAATGTCAGAGTCTGTCATAGACTTACTGACTGATGCCAAAACACTTTTGTCAAAAATATTCTTTCCTACCAAATATTGAATTAAAATATTTTTAATTTCTTGTTTTGTCAAGGAAGCTTTTGCTTTAGAAAGATTATACTTTCTGGCAAGTTCAAGCAACTCATCCTTTTTCAAACTATCCAACTGATCCAAAGTTGGACTAGAAAGAAAACTCTCCACCTTTGACATTGTTAAAGAAAGCCTGTTGTTTTCACTAAGGATTTCAAGTAAATTGCAAAATAGAACTTGGGATTTGAAACTAGGGGAATTAAATTTCAATTTTTAGCCAATTTCACATATCAGCCAAATTTATATATCAGCCAATTTCATATATCCTGAAGGACGAGCCCCCAATTTTCTTTATGTTACGTATCAGCTCGTTTAAAGTAACATAAAGAAAAGAATGAAGACAACAAGCTTTGAAAGTTTTAACAAAATAATTTATTTCCCTAGAAAACACGGTGAAAAGGTGAAAACATGAAACAAGACTTACGATTTACGAAGAAGATCCAAAAATTTGTCCTAAAATTGTGAAAAACACATAAGTCCTGTAAATAAACAGTTCTAATTGAAGTAGTCTGAATTTCAATTCAATTCCAAGATGGCAGATGATGACGTCAGATGAAGGTTTTACACGTGTCCAGAATTTTCACTGTGAATCACAATTTGTACTGTTCTATTCCAATTTAGAATTAATTTCACTAAATGTCTTTGTCCAAAGCCGGTTGTATAGTTCTTCAGGGAAAATAATTATTATTTAAAAGGTAGATGAAGTGCACCTATCATCAGTAACAAAACACATGTCGTTCTACAGACGTACGAATGAACAACTCTTTCCAGCACAAAAGAATACCTTCTTCTCAAGGTATTAGAAACTCTATAAGATGTTAAAATGGGACTCCTTCTAAGGTGTTAAAATATGACTCTAGACTATTTCGCAGGTACCTGAGTATTTAAGGTGAATTAAAACGTCATTTCATGTACACGCATGAAGAACACATGGCGATTTCGAAATCTTGCCATCGCAGTACAGAATGTCAACAAGTATTATTAGAAATGACCGTGGTCACAACCAATCATTTACATAGCTTTTGCCGACTGTTTACTTGAATTGACAAACCGACATGCAAAATTGTGCTCACGCGAGTCACATTTACGTTCTAAATAAACACGATGTTTCTATCAAAATGTCAGACCCTGCGAACATAATCATCATCACAATAAAAATTATATTAACGAAATAAAAATGAAATAGAAAGAATTCAAATTTTAACACACATGTAATTAAACTACATGGTCGTAACAATAGAAAAGACGTTATATGTTAATATTCCCAGCAAAAATGCGAAGATTTCAAGATTGTGTAATCACTATTTTATCAGGAGGTAAAATTGCCGACATTTTTCATTTTTTATAACGTCCATTCACTTCTTTATTTAGGCATTATTCTGTTCTACTTATTGACTTGCACATATTCAAGCTCATGAAATTTTACTTTGCAGTTGACAATACATTCAGAATGCAAATGTCGTATATTTAAATTAAGTGTAGTGAACTTAGTTGACTGTCTTGCTACTGTCCATATTTGATTTTTTGTCTCCTACATTCAACCTACATTTGATGCTGATGTGTAATGCAATTATAAGGTGTGAGGTTTTCTTTTCAATTGAAAATACTGTGGAACCCTCATGATACATCGAGCTTGAATGATCAACAAATGTCACTTTAACCTACTTTTGGTGGCCCAAAATAAATGTCGCATGGATGTGGACAGAAGAAACGAATCCCTATTCCAAATTTCTCATACGAGTGATGTCCCAAAATACTTAACTTTAAACATCCAACAATCATGCAATGGGCAACGCCTTGTAGCAGATTTTCCTTGCACTTTTATTCTAGTTTAAAAATGCCGTATGCAGTTTCTTCCATTTTCATTCTGAGTGAAATCACTTATCATTTGGAACAAATATCTCCGATTTATATCAATTTTGCTGTAAATGGTGACTATTATTTGTTAAAATATTCTACAGATAACTTTCAACAGATATTACAGTACAGTAGTACCTATATGTGTGCATGTGTGTGTGTGTGTGCATGTTAGTGGCAGTATGGCAAATACTGCATAGTAATAAATGCTAAAATATCGTGACAACCTCCATGATCTAGTTTGTTTTCTGCATGGCTGCTGTTTAACATCACTCTCATCTTGTGATGAATGCAAACATTTTCAGACTTCATTTGTACCTTTGTTCATCACTACCCCTTTAAGAAATTAACATAGCACATAACATTCTCTGCATAATAGGGTTTCCCCGCAGGCTTTCTAAGATGGTTATTTATATAGGATGCTCAAGCGCTGAACTGATTTAACTAGTATTTGTTGTTTTTTGCAGATCTACCCGAGAGTGAGTTAAGACAAGATATATTTGTAATCCTTCTTAAGGCTCACAAGAACGACATTGAAGATTTCCGAAAGTCATGTCACAAAAATAATGATATTCTTAAGATTTCAATAGGTTATGTTTTAAATGTAGGAGATATACAAGCGATAGCCACTGTATTGAATATTGCCGCATATGAATTTAAATCAAAGGTGTGCAATGAATATCATTTTGTGTTGGAAGGCATGAATTACCGTGATGAAAAAGGTGGCGAATATTCGTTGGTTTGCTTTCACACCAGTGGCTTGCAAGATCAACCCAACGTGTTTCTTGGCCTGCCAGTATTATACAAAGAATGGAATGTGATTGAAAAGGAGCCACTGGAAAACTGTTTAAGCGAAGACTATCGCCATACGTATTTTACGCAGGAAGAAAGATATATCACAAATACACTACTAGATCACCACACAGAAGACCTGTTTAAGAAACATTCTAATTTAGAAGCAGTCAGTGCTAGCTCGGTCATATCTTCAAAGACTAGAGGTGTTATCAAAACTCCATCAGTAGTTCTGTATTGTAGATTCAAAGGCGTGATTCCCATTGGGGAGGATCACTTTCCAAAGGAACTAAGAGTTCGTGACATTGTGATGCCCACCGATGTCCGTGAGGGATTTTTTACTCTTGGTATGATGGAAGCGATCGGACCAATAAACTATTCTAGACCCACTGATTATCAGCCCATACTAAAGATGGGTTGTAGTATTGGGAGGGAAGGTATACAGCTTGCAGGAACTCTTGGTCCATTTCTGAAGGATAATGAGGGAAATATTGGGTTCCTAACATGTGCTCATGTTGTAGGAATAGACAAACAAAGCACCATTAACCAAAACGTTGTGCAGCCTTCAGACAGCGAATCTACCTCTTGGCAACCTGATCGCAACAGAGTCTGTGGTAAAGTAAAGAATGTAATTTTTGATCATCAGAAGCCGATAGGAATCGATGCAGCGCTTATAACGGTAGACGCATCGATCAGAGACATCGATCCAGTTAATTTTGTATGGAATGACTTGATGCAGCTGGAGATCGCAGGTAACATTTGTTTCTGAAGTTCAGTATAAAGATATTTTATTCTTTGAGTTTTAAGAATGACAATCACAATTAACATTAAACCATAAACATTTGCTATGTATCAATGTAATTTTTATTGAAACTTTATTGATGTTTTAAACATGGTATTATGGTGTGCATATTTTATTAATTGATTTCAGAGGGTATCCTACATGGTCGAATGAACCGATTCAAGCTCTCGCCAACAATTAATATTATATCAATAAATGGCAACCTTACAAATTAATTATCCTAAAATTATTATGGTCCTCACTTCTGTGGTTGCTTTAGAAAATTATGTTTCAGATTTAGTTTTAGAGCTAAGCAAATGCCTGAAGTTCAGTATATTTGTCTTAGGTCCTTTAGCCGACAATCACATGACATTTAGGGATGAGACAGGGAATGTCATAATGCACTTTAATAATATCGAACATATTGCAAACCAATGCTATATTCGTTTTTTGCTTGCGAAGGTTTTCATCATCAAGAACGGCCACCATCATTTCTTGGTAGAGATGTCAAGACAGAGATCAAATTCGATGAGGTTGAAGGAAGAAGAGTCATTAAATGTGGACGGTCTACTGGTCTCAAAAGAGGTTCAATAGCTCTGGATAGATTAAGTGTCAGAATACACGAGAGTTCTCTCTCCATTCCCTCTGGAATGCCGTGGTTGAGCAATGTAAACGTCGTCATGAAAGGTCAGTATCTTGTAGAATGCAGTCGAGGACCATTCTTTGATTTGGGTGACTCTGGCGCAGGAGTTTACCTTGTTCAACATGCAGAAAACAAACTTTCGCTCATTGGATTAGCTATCGGATTACTGGATGCGTCCTACTGTGTTGTTACGCCAATCAGAAATGTACTGGAAGCACTTGGCTTGACACCTGAGAATTTACTGTCTTCCGAAAAGATGGATATCGACTTGGGCAGCCATGCAACGTCCTCATCGAGTAGGGATAACAACAATGGTCGGATTCTCCTCGGAGAAGATGAATAAAACCTGAAATATTCGTTTTTTCTTCAAACCGTTTTCCATCTAATGTGCTCAGATAATTGCTATCCAGACCAAACTTTTCTACGACAGAATGATTTTGTCATTGACAATGCTTATAAAACTGTTTATGATGTTAAAATATCCTGCAGAACCTATATTTATTTTATAATTTGTCTAAAAATCAAATAAGTTTGTTTAAAGCACAGCAAAGATCATATTTTTTAAATTTTGCTGATCAAAACTATCTAAAGAATATTATTTTCAGCCTCTGTAACAGACATACGGAGTTTGAAACTATTAAAGTCTACTCATTGTTGAAGAAAATATCTAGAACTTCTATAGAACAAGGTTGAAGTCTACTCATTGTTGAAGAAAATATCTAGAACTTCTATAGAACAAGGTTGAAAAATACTAATTTATTAAAACACATCATTATATGCTCATTTTTTTTCTATGTTAACTTTGCATTCTCAGTATCGTTCAATATTTTAGGATATTGCACTCCGGGGCACTTCTTATTGCGCTCACATGTGCCCAATAGTTTATTGGGAACTACTTTGTAAACAAACCATGTACACTGACGTAGTAGGCGCTTTACGTTTTAGTTGATTAAATTTGTTTCTGAATGAACTAAAGCAGACGTTTCATGGACTGCCACATACCAGCTGCTTTGCCACATTCCACGTTAACTTTCTTGATACAATGTTTTGGATTTAGGCTAGCGATAGGTGCCAGATTTCATAAAATTGCTGGGTTCCTACAAATAACATGCAAGTGACAAGGCATAAACTGTCTTCTTTGGCTGGTAATAAGAATGGCAAAAAATATACTTAGAGTTTTACATCCTGAATTTCCTCAAAATGTACTTTCTTAGTTCTGCAAATCCGAATTACATGCACCATGTCATGGGTTCTCAAGCTTGATTACACATTTCGAAATTGTACTGTAATTTTGACTATATTCCAAGTGCAATTTCATCCTCCTTACTGCACTCAAAATGAAATAAACATTATATTCCACAGCGTCTTTTTGATAAATACATTGAAATATTTCATATTTTGCCCACATTATGATTTCAAACATTCAATGACAGAACAGAAATACACCTGCAGATGTCAACACGCTGCTCCCTCGCTGCTGCTATCTGATGTACATGTAGAATTGGCACAGATAAATCCAGTCCATAATCACGAAATTTCGTAGAATCGACAAAAATACCAAGATCTATTCATCCAGATCAAAATTGAAAAGCTGTTGCAGTGCGCATTCATTCACAATATGACTCCAAATTTCAATTTTAAGTAGACCAAAACGCCATTTTCTTCAGAAAGTTATGTTTAGCGAGCAACTAAGTTCAAATTTATCTGGGCGGAGTTATGTGCGCATTAATAATGTTGTTGTTGTGTAGTGATATATGTTCAGTTACTTTGTTTCTTGTAGTGTATTTTCGTTTATATAATTAAGCCTTAGTAGAATAAGAAAAAGAGCATACAAAAAAGGTTACTGCATTTGTATGGGAAAATATGAACTCGTTTTGTCGGATGGATATACTGCACTCCCAAGGTCATGCATTATTTCCATCCAAAAAACTCGTTCATATTTTCCCATACAAATGCAGTAACCTATAATTATTTTACTCGTGATTTATTCCAAATCTCTAGTGATTTATAGTAAATAATATTGCATTACGCATATCACTTAGCCCTCATTATCTTCGTGTCTATATTAATACTGATTCAGAATTCTGTAATATTTATTCCAGCAATTGAAGGTTTGAAATGGGCTCTTATAAGTGTATTCATGTTGATTGCCAACGAGAATTCCTCCACTGTTAAACAAAATCTAAATATTGTAAAATGCATACAATGAATTTGTGCCCCGGAAACTGTACATATGCTTAATTTTTTGTCTACCCACAAAACCATTTAAAGTCAGACCACAATGATGTTACTGGCGTTACCTTTTCAAACTCTACAGATCTCAAATCATGACATTCTTAAAATGGGATCCATCTAGAGATAAGCTCAATTAAATGTGTTATATTCAACTAACTCGGGTAACGCTGGAGAGTTTCTGTTGAACCTTGAGACACATTTTCGATAAAATTGGTTTCAGAATTTCACCTTTTATTTATTGAATGTTCGAACTCCGAATACTGTAGAATCAAAAGTTTCGGAGGGGGGGCGGTATTTTTAAAAAGTTTTCTTTGTTTTTCTGAACACACTTATGATGACGAATCTCTCCAGCCAATTTTCTTACCGTGCTCTGTTCCTAGAGATTAAAAAGCTTTTATACAAATCAATGTCAATATTGTAAGCTTTTTCGTGCGTGTGTTTTATTTTAACCCTTTGAAAAAGAATTATAATGCAGTTTATTTTGTTGGAAAGCACAATACCAATAGTTTATACGGGAGTTGTAATTTCCACTCACTGCCTTAAATCGAGATTCGACATAAGTAAGGAGAGGGAGAAACTAAAATATCATAAGGTATTAAAACTAGTAAAGCTGAAAATGAAAGAAAGAATATAAAAAAATACTGGTATATGAAAATTAAATTAAACACTTATTCAAATGGATCCTACATTCAACTGCAACTGTTGTTGAAATATTTTAATTCTCTGAAAGCACATCTTATTTCATATATGCATTTTAATCCAAAATAACAACACGTCTGTAAAATACTACAACTATTGATTGAAGCACTATTATTAAAGAAACACTAAGAATATTCATTAATTACAGCAGGGTATTAAAGCTCACTTTACTGATTTGTGGACAACATCAACATCGGACGCTGTAACTACTAGGCCATCGCTCCGGTGGCCTAGTGGTTAGAGCGTCCGCTTCGGATGCCGGAGGTCGTGGGTTCGAGCCCCGACTGAGTCATACCAAAGACTTATAGAAATGGTACTAACAGCTGCCTCGCTAGGCGCTCAGTATTAAGAGGTTAATGTTGGGACTGGTAGGCCTGGTGTCAGGATAATGTGACTGGGTGGGGCATCATGCTACATGTCTGCGGCATGATGCCCCAGTGCTAGACACCACTGTAAACTGCCACACTGCAGACGTCGTAGAGATATGACTGCAAAATTGTTAAAGCTACGTTAAAAATCCAACACACACACACTCTTGCCAGTCAAGTTTCATGGTACCCCACCCCCAAACTATTGCCAAATAAATAATCACAAATTGTATGATTAAGCAAAGTCAACGTTCTCAGAACCATCGATAATTAGGTTAAATCTTTCGCTCATTGTCGCATGAGTAACAGTCATCCTTTCGGCGTGAATTGGCTTCATTAATAAGGTTGCAAGGTTCTCTAATACAGTACATTGATCGTCACCAGTAATATCTTTCTATCCCGTGATTGCCACCTTGACCTGTTTAGTACACCAAATATGGCAGTGTGCTTTTAATTCATCTATCTTGTTTTTATTTATTGTCAAATCGAGTGGTTCACGTTGGGTTGTGCATGAGGTAGGCACAAAGGAGTGATTCCACCGTGTTCTGTTAAGTTAGCCTCTTCGCACTTCTGTTGCGTCAACTGGCGAAAACAAGGTTTTGCATAATTGCATAATTGCTTTTGACAGGTGTTTAACTTGCGCTTATAGACGTGCAGGTGCTAGTAGTATTATGCTGTTGCTAGCTGCATTGGGCGCCATTGGTGTTATTTACTCAGTCGAAAACAGTGTAAGTACTAAACTTGACAAGTCCTTGTTTTTTCTTTTTCTCATACATGTGGTAATATTGTTTTAAGCATTCAAGTGACCAACGTTTGCGACGGTAATTTTATTCGTACGTATTATTTATTTCGGATATTTATAGAGCTAAAACCACGAAATAAAATAGCTACTAATACGCAAATTTTGGCTAAAGCACGAATTTACGTACCCACGGAAAGGAGTGTTTTGCATCAACACTAAAATTGAGCCCCTAGAAAATGTAGAAGCTGGTGATCATTATATTCAATTATTCATATATTACCGACACATTTTGTTGTTTATTTAAGCTATTCTCCAGGCTAGGATTATTTGATCATCGTAATTGGTTTAATCCGGTGAAGTTAAGAATCAGGTAATTTTAAAACAGCCGAACGTAACACGATTTTTGTGTGTGTGAATAATTTAATCTCGTAAAGTAAACCTGAAATTGTCCGTACACGCCAGGATAATTGGGAATCATTTTGTACTTCACTGAAGATATATTTCATTGCAATTGATCCATTCGCGCTAATAAAATTAATAAAATATATCTACATACAAAGTTAAATAATTTTTATTCAAAATATGAATATTATTGTTTTAACCTTGAAACAAGAACATTTTTACTTCTTAATTATGACTTGAAGAGACAACACATAGGTGACAAGTATTGATTAATAAAATAATATCATCAGGCACATTTCAGGACTTTTTGTTTCGAAATTTTTGAGGACATAGGATATTTGATCTGG
>JAECUM010027166.1:0-25290 GCA_016617855.1 Megalonaias nervosa | reverse complement strand
TGTTGCTATTATATATGGTAATTTCATCATTATATGTGATAGTTTAGACATAAAGAGGTTTGGCTTTATATGTGGTGCTTACTCATTAAATGCATTGCATTTTTCATTATATTCATTGCTTAGCTCCATTTCTTTATATTCATTAGTTATATGCAGTAGTTACATTTTTGATATTCCATGCTTATTTCATAGCATGCTGTGCTTTTGTTATGTAGATGAAGTAACATGTAAATCACTGGAACTCGACCAAGTGTCACTGAAATCAGATGTAGTCACAGTGGAACTGCATGATGCACATCTGAATTCTTTGTTACTATGTATAATCTTATTCACTTTTCTCCTCTGCCTTTTCACACAATGCAGGCAATAGAATCTACTTAATATACTAAACTCAATCCATTCCCACTTCCATCCATCACATTTTTGCTGTTTCCTCAGTACAACTAAAACTGTTTGATATTAAGGGATGAAACTTGGTATACATCATTAAAAGGTGTATCACAAACCACATTTCATGTCCTGTTCAGGGTCAAGGTCACAGTTTAATATTCTAAGTTTTCCATTACACTTTCCATGCTGCTTTATAATTTTAGAGCCATTTGAGATTAAGGAATGAAACCTGGAATATTTATACATCATCATTATAAAATGTGTTTCAAGCCACATTTGGGGATTTCATCTCAGGGGTTAGGGTTGGGTCAGTTTGTTAAGTTAAGCTCATTTTCCAGTCTGCTCTGTAACATTCACACAATTTTCTTACTCTGAAAATGAGACCTCCAAATGTAAAATGCAACACATTTTTAAGTGACATATATTTCATTCATTTATCTCTATCAGCTTATAAGTAGACAGGAAAATGCTACTGAAACTTAAAAATATTGGCCTATGACCTTGACATTGAAGATGGTATCCCCAATGTGGTAGATGGCAAATGTTGCAGGTTTCATCCTTCAATCTCATCAGATGGCTCTAAAGCTATAGAATAGGAAGGAAAATACAATGGAAAAATTAATCATTGATCCATGACCTTCGCTTTGAAGACCTTACCCCCTGTATGATTTGTGACATGCCTTCTAATGATGTACAAGTAAACCAAGGTTCATCTCCTGATCTCAAGCAGCTTTTGAAATATAGAGAGGAAAGGAAAATGTGTTGAAAAACTTAAAATATTGACCCGTAATTATGACCTTGAATATATGACTCCAAATTTGGTATACAAGACACATTGTAATGATAATGTATAAGCATACCAAATTTCATCCCTAAGGCTAAAAGGGCTCTAAAGTAATAAAGTGGAAAGAAAAGATGAATGGCAACTTAGCATATTTACCTATGACCTTGACTTTGAAGACATGACCACCAATGTAGTGGGCAACACACCTTCAGCTGATGATATATAGATGTACCAGGATTATCTCTTAGTCTCTAACACTTCTGATGTTACAGATGGGAATAGATAATGTGATGGAAAACTTGAAAATATCTAGACACCTGGAAAGTAGAATCAAATGATGATGTATAAATCATACATGCCAACCATGTTTTCAACTAAAGAAATCTTGAATTATACTAACACCAGCATAATCATTACGATTTTTTTCACTAAATTATTCCTTGCGCGTAAACGTATATGGATTACGCGATTTCGATATATCCCCCTTCCCCCCAAAAAATCAGTAATTTGTTTTCTTATTTTTATTAACATCGCATTAATCCCACAGACCGTATTCTAGAAAAGACGGCTTCTACTTAACTACAGTATTAGAGTATGCTTGTCCATAGACTTGCATGCACTTTCCTAACAGTATTATGTTCTATTTATAGCAGTTGTCCTATTTTCAAGAAACCTGCTGGTTTCTACTTTCAAACTTTTGACCTTGGATTATATTTATAGCAGCTGTATGGCTTAGTTAGGAGAACAGACTGGTTTTCTCATTTTTAATCTTTACTCGCAGATTATTTGTTCTAATTCATTCTTGGTACAGAACCAGTCTGTAGGATATTTGGCACTAAAAGTCAGTCAGATTTATTCAAGTCCATGTGTGTGCCAGAGCAAAAGAGTTTTTCAAATAATTTCACAGATGGATTAAATAAAGATGAAAAACTGATTCAGAGATGAATACATGAATTACATAACACAGCGTTCCATTCTAGGGCAGATTCATGCCCATTGCAGGCTGTGTGGAAAGGATTTTAATATTATTCACGGTGGTAAATTTGATGTGGAGCAACACTTGAAAACTAAAGAAATCTTGAATTATACTAACTCCAGTACTAAGGTAAATTCTTTTTTACAGCAAAACTCAGTTGTGGACACGAATGTTGTAAATGCAGAGGTGTCATTTACTGAGTTCTTAATAGAACATGGACTACTCCTAGCGGTGGAAGACTATGTTGGTCCTTTGATCAAATGGGTGTTTCCTGATTCCAAAATTGCAGAATACATGCATCTGCAAGAGCAAAATCATCTAATATTATTTAGTGTTTAGCTGAAGATACTTCACCTAAAATTGCAGAAGCCAAGAAAATTGGGTCGTTTAGTACTGCCACAGACAGGAGTATGATGACAAAAAGTTGTACTTGGTCTGTGTAAGAGACTTTGACAATGAAAAGGACAAAGTCAGAGTGCTCTTATTTCATTACCAGAATTAACAGTAAATTCCACTGTAGAAAATATTTTTGATCTGCATAATAATGTTTTGAATAAACATGATATAAACTTGCAGAACTGTATGGGGTTTTCAGCTGATAATGCGTCATTGATAACTGGAATTCATAAAGGAGTTGCATTCTATATTTAAAAAATGTCTCATCAGTGTACATCACATGTTCTCTCTGACATTTGATGCAACTTGCTGCATGAGAGGCTGCCAATAAATTAGAAGGAGAATGCCTGAAGTATCAAGTTGGCATTCTACCTGACAATATAATTCATGCGGACAGAGTTGATTTTTTTTCATCTTATTTCCCAGCTAAACGACCCAATAACTGGAAGATATAAATTTCCTCTTCTTTGTCAGGTTATGAAAGGAATATTGGTTCTTTACCATTCAAATGCTGGCAGTGAGAGATTGTTCTGTATTGTTAACAAAAATGAAACTGAATTCAGATCCAGGCTCAGTAATCTAGTACTTAGGGCTCTGCTGGTGTGGAAAACATTCGTAGTCTCAGCAGCTACAAACTGTTTTGAAATGCAACATGAGAGTCTGTTGCTTTCTAAGTCTAAAAGTGCTACATATGAAAACTTTAAGCAGTAATTGATGTTAAAAGACAATAGAGGTAAAAAAAATCACTTCATACCTTTGCTTATTGAATTTGCATCGTGTTATATGTGGATTACTCTTTTTCTTCTCGGATTACTCTTTTTGTACACTTGGATTACACTTTTACCTCGCCAGGGGTTGGCATGTATTTATTAAATACACAAACTTGAAAATATCTAGACATCTGGAAAATAGAATTAAATGATGATGTATAATGTTACGTGTAGGCTCATACAAAAGTAACAAAAGAAAAGAGTGAAGTCAACAAGCTTTGTAAATTTTAACAAAATAATTTATTTCCCTAGAAAACAAAATAAAAATATGAAATAGGACTTATGGTTTGTGAATATAATCCAAAATTTAATCCTACAGTTGAACAATATAAGTCCTATCATTAAACAGTTCTAATTGAATCCAGGTTTGAATCTCAATGAAATTCCAATATGGAAAGTGATGATGTCAGATGAGGTCGTTGTACGAACGGCAACAGAACCTCGATTGAATCACAGTTTATGATGTTTCTGTTTAGAATTCCAGAATAAATTTCCACTGAATTTCTTTGTCCCAGAACTTTCTATAAAAAGTACACTTGTTTAGTTTTCTAGAGAATAAATTATTAAATTCCAAAAGGCAGATGAACTTCAAAAACAATCAGGCTTCAAGAATAAAAACCTCTTGAGCCCTCAAGGTTTAACATACAACTGAATAAATTTAATACCAATTGACTGTGGGCCCCGAGTGGCCGAGTGGCTTAAAGCGCTATCCGTTACGGATCACTGCCATCTCACCTCCATCTGCGTGGGTTCGAGTCTCGGATTCGGCCAATGTGGGTATGTGAGAAAGCTTGCCAGTAGCTTCTCGTGGGTCGATGGTTCTTTCCAGGGGTTTCCTGGGTTCTTCCTCCACCATTAATACTGGCCGCCATGTATAGCCTATCATGTGCTGAAAAATGGCGTTAAACCCTACAACAACAACAACAACAGCAACAACCAATTGACTGTTTTAAGCCTCGATTTTAGATCACATGGTAGCTCACGTGATAGGCAACGTGACCACTAATTTGAACATCACAATTAAAAAAATGCCATTTATCACGTAGCTAGAATAGCCCTATCTAAGAATCAGATTCTCATGCTGGAAATGAATTTAAAAATAAAACCGTTTACAACAGAGCTAACATGTAGGTTGTAAAAGACCTTGGCAATAGCCAATTGTTTTCACTCGATGTTTACAAAAACTATGAACCAAGGTGAGCTAAAAATAGTGCTGAAGTAACTTAATATTTAATCAGGTCAAACCAATTTTCCAAAAAGAGACTAAAATCCAATGAAGATTATCATTACAATAAAATGTAATGAAACAAAATTAAAAATAAAAAAGAATTTTAAACTAACACACAAGTAATTTAATTACATATTCATAACAATAAATACACTAAGTTCCACCCCTTAATCTCAATTAGCAAGAAAGTTTTAGAGCAAAAGGAAAGTGTGTAGAGAAACTTATAATATTGTGCCATAACTCTGACTCAGATGATGTGACCCCCAATGTGGTATGTGACACACTTTCTATTCATGGTATAAAAGTACCAAGTATACCAAATTTACTTCCTTAATCTCTAATGACTTGAAAGTTCTGGAGCAGAAAGGAAAGTGTGGTGGCAGATTTCAATGTTGATCCATGACCTTGACCTTAAAGGCAGGGACCCCAATTAGGTAGTGGCACACCTTGTTATGATGATGTTCAAGTTTGCCAAGTGTTATATGTATTTAATTTGTAATGTTTGTTGGCATTTTCAATGATTACATGTTGTGTATATCAGTATTTTGTAATTGACCTTGGTGTGAAATCAAGTCAGTGGTGTATGTGACAGTTATATTTATTTCATAAACAACATAATATATATCTAATATTTCTAATAATTTTTAAATCCGTTGGATTTATTTATTCACTGAAATTATAAAGTGCTCAATAATATTCTTGGACAAAGACATTAATTTGGAATTACAGTGAATTCAGATGAGGACATTTTGGATTATATTATTGTGATACATCAAAAGACTATTAGCAAATCACCACACTCTAGGCCATTGGGACATTAGCACATTCGAGACTATAGACGCATGAATGCATTCAATATTGGAATTTATTTGGAATTCCACTGGAATTCAACTGGAACTGGACAGATTCAGACTTGTGATAGAACTTTTAGGACTGTCTGGGATTTAATTCACAATACTGTAAGTTCTATTTAAATTTTCACTTTGTATTCAAGGGAAATAAATCATTACTTGAATTTTACAAAAAATGTTGGTTTTCTCATTTCTGTTACATAGTTTAAGACCTTAGAGTCATTTTAGAAAATTGTGGGCATTCATCCAGGATATTAATTTTTTTAAAAATATTTTAGAATTTTTTTTTTTAAAATTTAAATTCACTTTGTTTCTGAAATTTCTGTTTCCCAGGTTTTTTAATTTAATTTCACTTATTTGAGAAATTTAAAGTGAAACCAACAAGCTAGCACAATATCATCTAAATTGCAGAACTTTATTTGAAATTCTTCCCCGGAAGAGCTGAGTCTTTGAAAAAGGATGAATTGCTCCAGCTTGCCAGACAATATAATCTTCCTGAGGCAAAGGCTTTTCTAACAAACAAGAAATAAAAAATATTTTTGTCCAATATTTTGTGGAGAAAATTGTTTTGGGTAAAAGTTCTTTGGGTTTGATTAGTAAGTCTCTATCTGGCTCTGAAATGAAAGTATAGATGAATTGATATTATAACACCTAATCTAAAATAGAGTTCAAAAGACTTCAGCTTCAGAAACAGAAAAGAAGAGAGTCAATTGCAGTTGGAGAAAGAAGAAAGAGAGAGATCAAATTCAAATGAAAATAGAAGTGATGGAAAGACAGATGCAAAGAGAAAGAGGATAGGAAGAAAGAGAAATGCAATTTAGACTAAAAGAATTAGAACTGACAAGTGGAAAGCATTCCCCTCCTTTAAACACAAGTTCAGTTTTGATGTTACCAGAAATATTAGGTTAGTACCCCATTTAAAAGAAGAAACAAGTAGTTAAATAGTTTCCTTATTTTGAAAATATTGCTGAAAATTTGAAATAGCCAAGAGAGCCTTGGACTCTATTATTACAAAATGTACTTATTGGCAAAGCTCAGGAATTGGCAAAGTTCATGAAGTCTACACATCACTGTCAGTACAACAAAGTGCTGATTATGATGTGTTTAAGGAGTGTAATTTTAAGGGCTATGACTTGTTACCTGAAGCATATTGACAAAGGTATATTAGCTGTATAAAAGAAACTGGACAGACCCATGTCAGATTTGCAAGAGAAAAAGAACAATTATTTGATAAGTGGTGCTCAGGACTACAATAACAATAATACAACTCATGCTAATTCTTGAGTTCAAGAATTTTGTCCAGGGTGACATTAAGATCTACCTTAATAACAAAAAGTAGAAGCTTCTGAAAATGATGCTTGTACAAATGATGATTATTCCTTGACTAACAAAGTTTAATTTATCAGTAAGGCTTCTTCTCAGCAGATTTTTGGTAAAAACCATTTCATTCTTATATGGGCACTTCCAAATCTCAAGAATCAAGTTTCTGATAAACTGATAAGAAATCCTTATCTCCTTCCACAGAAACCTATTACATGAAGAAAGGGCATGTTATTTCTGTTAGCTAGAGATTGAAAAATAAGGAACTGAACCCAGATAGAGGTTTTCCAAATGTTTTTATTTCTAAGAGGACAGGGTCATAGTCATTTATTGAAAGCATTGCATTTGTTGGGTCAGACAAATCCCAGTCTAATTTTATTCTGGAGAATTGTTGAAAGGTTCTATATCACTTTTTAGTGATTCTGCCAATCCAATCCCTATAAAATGTTGAGGTTAATCCACTTGTAACTGACAAGCCTTGTTTGGATCCAAAAGTCAATCCTATTGAAAATGAAATTTCTGATTTATATCCAGCTTGTGCAGCTATGTCAAAAAAAGAGATCTTGAGAATCATGTTAATCAGGAAATTACTCCTTTAGCTGATACATTTATTGGTCAGGTTTTTGATAAGGTCACTTTTGCTCCTGGCATGGATCAATCAGAAGGTATTGATCACCATGATCCTCTTGTTACTACTCATTCTCTCAATTCTGATCAGGGTGACAAATGACAATCACTTGTCGAACAGGAACAAGATCTTCAGATCTCCTTTTTTCGTAGGGCTATTAGCAAAACAGAAGTCACATAAATACCTGTTTGTTATTTTGTTAAAATTGGGTCCTTATGAGAAAATGGAGACCACCTGATGTACCCACTGGTTACAAGTGGTCAGTGTACTATTAGATTGTTATTCCTAAGTCATATAGACAGGAAATTCTTAGTCTAGCCCATGAAACTCCTTTGACTGGTCATTTAGGGGTCAGTAAGACTTATCATAAGATCTTGAATTATTTTTAATGGTCAGAATTAAAAGTGATCTTTCTACACTTGTCAGATGGTACTAAAACCCACTCAAAAGATAATTGAGGCTCATTTGTAACATATTCCTGCATTTGAGGAACCATATGGCATAATAATGGTAGACTCAGTTGGTCCCTTACCTAAGACCAAGTCAGGCAGCCGATACTTGTTGACCATAATGTGTGCGTCCACAAGATTTCCAGAGGTAATTCTTCCAAGGAATATTAAAATTAAAACCAGAGTAAAAGCTTTTGTAAAGGATTTTACACAATTTGGCCTTACCAAATCTGTCCAATCTGATCAGGGGTCAAATTTTATATCTGGAATTTTCCAGCAAATTATGCATGTTTTAGGCAACCAGCAATTTAAATCTTCTGCCTATTACCCTGAAAGTCAAGGAGCTTTAGCAAGATTTCTTCAAACATTTTGAACAATATGATTCAATCATATTTCTTTGATACAGGAAAAGATTGGGGTGAGGGTGTTAATTTACTGTTTTTTGCTGTTAGGGAATCAGTTCAAGAATCATTAAGGATTTAATCCTTTTGAACTAGTTTTTGGTCATACTGTCCGTAGACCATTAAAGTTATTAAAAGAGGAACTTCTTTCAGCTGAAGATTCAGAAATTAATTTAATCTTCTTTACCATATTTCTGATTTCAAATGTAAGTTCTCAAAGGCTTGTGAAGTAGCAAGAACTAAACTTCACTCGAGTCAGTTAAAATGAAATTAAGGTATGACAAAAATATAAAGGAAAGAAGTTTTCAGCCTGGTGGTGAAATTCTGGCTTGCCCATGTTTCAAAATCCTCTTCAGGCATAGCATTATGGCCCTTATACAGTTTAGAATAAAGTATTATATCATTAACACTATTCGGAGATGAAAGGATAAACAACTTTCCCATATAAATATGTTAAAGGAGTATGTTGATAGAGATAGCCCTGTTAATCATGCAATCAGTTTAGTTGTACCTGTCCCACAAAGTGAGGATTTAAACAGTGGAATGCAGTTAAATTGTAGTGACTTGAGTATAACAAATTTTAGAAACTCAGAAATATTGAATAATCTGGACCAGAAACTTTTACTTCTACAGCCATAAGAAAAGAGTGAACTAAAACAGCTATTATTTGAATATGAGTACTTTTTTGCCACTTGTTCTGACTTGAACAAATAAAATCTACCATGATGTTGAAATTGTAGATTCCACACCTATGAAACAACATCTGTACTGGATGAACCCTCTCAAGCAGGAATGCTTGTACAAAAGAAATTCAGTATTTGCTGGAGAATGATTTCAAAGAACAAAAGTAAAATGTATTCTTGTGCTGAAACCAGATAATACTTTCTGCATGTGCACTGACTGTAGTAAAGTGAACAGTGTGACCAAAACAAATTTATTTCTATTGCCAAGAATCAGTGATTGCATTGCCAAAGTTGGAAATGCAAAATATGTCACCAAATGTGACCTTTTGAAAAGATTTGGCAATTCCACTCATGGAAAGGGCAAAGGAAATTTCATCTTTCTTAACTTCAGATGGACTTTATCAATATAAAGTGATGCTATTTGTGATTAATGGTTCGTCTTGTACTTTCCCATGTTTAATGAACATGATTACATCTGGTCGGGAGAATTGTGATTCTTACATTGATGACATCATCATTTACAATGACACCTGGAAAGATCGCATGGAAACCATTTGGAAATTCTTTGATAGTCTGTGATGCAAACTTGAAAATTAATTTTTGCAAAAGTGAGTTTTGCCGTGCTCGTATTACATTTCTAGGACATGTCATGGGACATGGTCAAGTTAAACCCATAGAAATTAAGGTCAAAGCTATCTCTGAATTCCCTCTGCCTATCAGTAAAAAGCAACTGATGCAATTTTTGGGTATGGTTGGATATTATCAGAAATTCTCGTTGCTCTAAAAAATGCCAGGAGGCTTTTTGATAAGTTAAGGCCATACTTAAGAGTGCACCAATATTTTCAGCTACTGATTCAAGTCAATCATTTAAATGCCTGTTGATGCATGTGGTGCAGGGTTGGTGGAGTATAGATCCAGGAAGACAATATTGGTACTGATCATCCAGTGTGCTATTTTTCCAGAAAAATGTAATAAGCACAAAATAAATCATTCCACAATAAGAAGGAATGTTTGGCTTTTATATTGGCTTTGCAACACTTTGAAGTATATGTTAGTTGAGCTGCGTCTCTGATTCAGTGATCACAACCCCTTTTCATTGGCAAGATGGAAAACAAAAATTAGAGATTATGAAGGTGGAGGTTTTGATGTTGCAGGAATATAATACTGAGATCAAGCACATCAGGGAAAAGATAATTTAATCACATATGCACTTTCACGTAGAAGTTTTATATTGCTTCTTATATGTTTTCTGTCATTCGTATTTTTTCATCATTTGTAATTTTAATTTGTTACATGTCTATGCTCTTAAAATGAGTAACAGAAAAGAATGAAAGCCAACAAGCTTTGTAAAATTTAACAAATAATTTATTTCCCTAGAATACAGAGTGAAAATGAGAAAAAAGAACTTACAGTATTGCGAATTAAATCCCAAAATAATCCAAGAATTACAGACACAAGTCCTAATAATATAAAGTCCTGAATAAAACTCAGTTCAAGTCCCGAAGAAATCCAACACTGAAGGCAATGAAGTGTCTGTTATGGATTATGGAGTGCTGATATGTCAACAATCTTTTGTTGAATCACAGAATTATTATTCCAGGTTTGAATTCAGTATAAATTCCAGTGAATGTCTTTATCCAAGAATTTTATCAGAGCACCAGAGAAATTAATCACTTGAATTCAATAATTTGAAGAAAATAAAATTCAGCCCAAACTGGTCACAGCATAATACAATTTACAAGTACTTACAAGATTATATAGTTCTCTACTTGACCTCAGGTCACAATTAGCATTTTCTAAAAAAAAACATTACCTGATGGAAAATTACTTTCTAAAATGATCCTGATGTTTACAAAATCAAAATCAGAACCTGTAAAATTCACTTAGGAAACTCCAAAACTTTGACCCAAATAAACATATTTACTTCTTCTGTTAATAATAATTCTAATATTAAGCTGATAAGCATAGAGAATAATTTAGATATGTATTAGTTGATGACATAAAATTAAATTAAAAAAAAAAAAAATGTCAATCGGGTGAAGCAGAAATGAACTCAGTTTTGGACAAGGTCAAGTCCAGCATACAATGTTACATTACAATAGCATGTAATGAAATAAAAAAAAAAATTTAAACTAACAAATAAACAATTAAATATGCACAGCAAATCTTATATATATATATATATATATATATATATATATATATATAATATTTACAAGATAACTTTATTGTATAAATCTTTTTCTTTTTGAGGGGAGGTGTTATGTATATTTAATTTGTATTGTTCTTCTTTTTTTTTCAATGATTATAGTTAAAACAGACAATGATATATTGGATTATGTTATTGTGATACATCAAAAGATTTAGCACATGATCACACTTCAGGCCATTGGCACATTAGCACATTCAAGAATACAGGCACATCAGTACATATTCACTATTGGAATTTATTGGAATATGACTGAATTCAATTCGAACTTCATATATTTAAACTTGTGATAGAACTTTTAGGACTATCTCTGATTGAATTCACAATACTGTAAGTCTTTTTTCAATTTCACTATGCATTCTAGAATTTTACAAAACTTGCTTTTTGCTTTTTTCTTTTACTTAGTTTAAGACCATAGAGTCGTAACACAAGTTGCATCCCATAATCCCAAAGATCTTAAACATTAAGGAATGGAAACGAAAGTGTGACATAGAAATTCAGAAAGGCAGTTTTAAAAAATGTTCCTGCAGTTCTCTAGGTTTTTTAGCACTGCTGCACTGTACATTTATTTTCTTATTGTACTCATCTGGTTTGGAAAGGGGACCTATTATTTCAGATGTATGGTCATTTGTTGTGTCCTTAAATTTAAGGCTTTTGGTAACTACTAAATTCATGTTAATTGGTACCCCATTAAAAAATTGAACTCATAGTATACCGTGGTAGAATTTTGTATCCCCTTTTCAATGAAGTTATGATGGGATATATAGCATTTTGCCCATTTGTATGTTTGTTCCTTTACTTGTTTGTTACCTCCCAAATATTTAGATACCCTCTAAAGATCTCAGAGCTTGTACCCTATTTTACCTATGTTTATGAAGAATGGCATTTGGATGTATCTCAGGAAGAGAAGTTCATCCATACCAAAACCAGGTCACTAATGTAATTTGCACGTTTGAGTGATTCTTGGGGTTATTTTCAGTTGTTAATTCCTTACAATGTCTCTGTTTTAGATTCTATTTCACCTATGCATGAAAATTCATATATAACTACATCGGGACAAAAATAATTCCTCTGTGCTATAACTAGGTCACAGTAGCTTAATTTGCATGTTTTACATTCTCAGTATCTTTTACTTTATTTATCCTGTACCCATGAAAATTGGTAGATATATCTAAACAAATGTAACTCAACCATACCAAATCTGTGTGTATTTTACCCCGTTTTTATGTTTGAATGACATTTGCATTTTCAGCTGTGTCATTATACCCTCATTATCTTGGACCATACTTCACCCACACTCATGAAAATTGTTATGTGGATACACCTCTGCAAAATTAACTGAGCCATACCAAAATCACTAACCTAATTTGTATGAGTGAGTGACTTGTATTTCAGCTGTTACACCCACAATAGCTTTGACTTTACTGACACTCAAATTAGCGTAAGATTATATATTTATGAAAGTAACTCTGTCATACCAAAACTTAGTATAACCTAGTTTTTCACACTTGAATGACTTGAATTTTCTTCTGTTTGTTAATTACACCAACAATATATTGGACCCTATTTTACCTTCACTCATGAAATTTGGTATGTGGATGCATATCAAGGAGAGCAACTTGACCATATCAACACTAGGTCAGTATGACCATATGTTCACACTTAATTGACCCTATATATGCTTGCGTGTATTGTGTAATGATGTCTGTCCATCTATCCATCTGTTCCCAATTTCGTTTCTGCAGAGTAATTCAATTCCATGACCATTCTCCAGTTGCCAAACTTTGTGAATGGCTTGCACTTACTGTAAGGATGAATTCTATTGATTTCTGGGTCAAAAGTCAAGGCCACTATGAATTGAAAGAAGACAGTTTCTGCTCAATAACATTAGACTTTATCTCACACCTGGTGCAAACTTTGTTGATTGCTGGCATGTAGAAGAAGATCACATTTGGGGTCACAGGACAAAGTCATTCTGACTGAAAATAGACAATGGTTTCATCACAGAACTTTAAGTTCTTGAATGTATGATGATCAAAATTTGAAGTTGATTCATACATTCTGGAAGAAATAAGCATATTATATTTTTCTTCATAAGGTCAGAGGTCCAGGTTGATGTTACCGAAAAAGAAAATGTTTTATTGCATAACAACTTTAGTTTACTCCACATACCTTGACTAAAGTGTATACATTGCTTGTGCTTAATATTTGGAAGAGTCCTATTGATTTTGGGGTCTAAAGGTCAAAGGGTATGGTCATTGTAGTTGAAAGAAAAATGGTTTTGCAGATCAACATTTGTTTTAGAGCAAGTTCCAAAACCAAACTTTGTGAATGGCCTGCACCTAGAGTAGCAAAGAAACCCATTGATTCAGGGGTCATGGTATGTCAGATAGGGGTGCCCTTGGGAAGGCACTAAGCTATAATTTCATTGGCATGACATCATCAGTGATGTGGTATAAGTGCAGTAAAAAAAAAACCACAATAAAACAAAATAAACAAACTGGACAATAATGGTTAATGCATCTTTAGTGGTATGTGGAAGCATCTCATGGAGGGTAACTCAAACATAACAACACTGGGTCACTTTAACTTACTTTTCACTCTCTTGTGATTTTTATAGGGGATACTAATAAATAGTCTGCTCAATAAAAGTTTGATGTAATTTTCTTGCAGAGGTTCTTACCCATATATTCAGAAGTTAATCTGTATCTGTTTCTTTGATAATTTGAAGTATCTCATTTTAATTTAATGAAGAATAACTACAGTTGCAAAAGAAAGATATATAGATGCACTGTCAAAAAGATTTTATGTTACTAAAATCTTTTCCACAGAAAAGTGTCACAAAGAAATTATTTGTATAGAGGCATTGGATTGAAAGGGACCATTTTCAGGGAATACAGTTTTAATAGCAGCAAGTACTTATCCTGTTGTTATTGCATAGCTAACCTATTTTCATGCCGAAAACTCGCCATCCGTTTCATGTGAATACATCCTCCGACAGAGTGGAGAAAAGTCAGAATGACCTTTTGCACACCACTCTGTACATCCCATGGTCATGCACAGAAGGTAGATGTTATATGCCTGCTCTTTCATGGACACCATACTGTGGGGACATCTGCCAAAGCTATCACCAGAAAAATTATACCTGTAGCAACTTACCACAAAATAAGCAGTCTGTTTCAGTATTTTATTAGTCTTGGTGTTACAGCTGTCTGTTCCATTTTATTAGAAACCATGTCATAGCCTTTTCCCCTTTGGAACATAGTTCTTTTAAAAGGCTTCCAAGGCTACCTCATGTTCCGTCTTATAAGTGGACATACCTTCCTTACACATTATAAAAAAACAATGTAAAGGTAATGGGTAAGACTTTGCGTTTTAAGGAAAATAACAATAGGCCCTGCCTATGGTTGAGGACATCATATCCTCTATCTTCGATTTCACATTGTGTAATTTTGAATGTTTGCCCATGCTATGCATTGACATTGAATATGTATTTGAATGTTGCTGTATTAAAGTTCACAGGTAAATTATCTTACTTTTTCAATCAGAAAAAACAAGGTAATTTTCACGAGGTCAACTCTACTGTTTACTTCATGCATACAGTGTTCTTAGAGCATACACAGGTATGCATACGATACAACACTGCATACAACCAAGCAAGTTTTGCAGCAACATTATACAGTGCCTTTAAAGCATACACAGGGGGTGTATGCAGTACTACACTGCATACAACCAGGTGAGTTCAGACAGCATCATACAGTGTTCTTTTTGTATAAGCACTCAAAGTGCACACAGAAAAATCATTACACTTTTTTGTGAATTATGGATTTATATCAGGACTTTAGGAACATTCCTTCATTTTCAGAAGTTTCTGTGATCTCTTCCATCGCTCACATGTTGGACAGCGTCTTTGGTGGCTGGTGAAGCCCCTCCAGAGCGAGGTCTAGACGGTTTGAGAAGCTGATCAGCATCCCTCTATAGGGAGATGACAAACACTTCTCAAGTCTCTAACAGCGTGCAAGCCCCAGGTAGTGGGTTGGGTCCTCCCATTAGGGAAGCAGAGCACTGCACTAGTGGGTTGCTCCCTCCCATTAGGGACGTAGAACACTGCAATAGTGGGTTGCACCCCCTCTTTTAGGGAGGTGGAACACCGCAGTAGCGGGTTGTGCACTCCCATTAGGGAGGTAGAGCGCTGTGATATGGGGTTGTGCCATTCCATTAGGGAAGTAGAGCACCATGATAGTGGGTTACACCCTCCATTGAAGGAGGTGGAGCACTGCAATTATGAGTTGCACCATCCCTTAGGTAGGTTGAGCACCACATCACATGGTTTCTGCATCCCGTCAGTGAGGTAGAGCACCGCAATACATATTGTGCTTCTAGCAAAGTGTTGCTCCCTTTTGTTAGGGTGGCAAAATACTCACCCATGGTACAGGGACAGGGCATGAACTGAGCTTTCCCCATTCCCCCCTCTACCATCCCACCCTCTGCATGATTTGCAATCCATACACAGGACTCAGGCTAGTGATGCAGACTGCATCAGTGTTGTTCACCCATTACAGTTATACCTTTGAACCCTTATGTGATGTGGGGCCTTCCACCTCAGGGCCCTTGTTCCATTATGCACCCATGGGTTAGTGGACCTTGCCCTCACAGTTTAAGTAATGCTGTGGCTTGTGCCTCACCATCACCTCCTGAGCAGGTGGCTTCCTTTTGGAAGGTAATTGTTACATCATTTAGGGTAGACATTTTTGTCTCCTCTTTGTAATTCATGATGAACCAGAGACCAGTGATGCCCAGCCACTCTCCAACTCAGACCATCCTTGACTATGATGATGATGATACACTCTCTGTCATTGTTGACTCCAATGACAGCAGCTGTGGCAATGACACCTTTTCTCAGGCCCACCCCTTCATCTCAGATGCAGATGAATGAGGAAGAGGAGGTCTGGTCCTTGAAAAGGCAGTAAATGAGGTTACTCCCAAACTTGTGCCCCAAACTATCAGGCGCATAGTCCAAGAAGAACCTTTCACTTGGGAAAAGATTTCTGGGGTACCATTTCAACAAGATCTCTTACTTTTTCAACATTCATCCATGATTGAGGAAATATTTCAGAGGTTTTTGCTATGCCAATATAGAGCTTGACAACGTACAGGATGCTCTTTCCTCTCTCAACATTGAGACCCCTTATTCTTCTTCTAGCTACTGGGTACATTCCCTGAAGTGACCTATCAACCTCCTGCTTTGGATGCCAATGCTGCCAAAGTGGGTATTTCTATGGGAACCTGGGCATGCCTTCCCAAAACAGTTCATTCCATGGAGCAGAAAACCATAACCTTGCATACTGACCTATTCTCAGTTACTTACTTTAGTATGCTGAGAGAGGCTACTTTGAATCCAGCTGCAGTACAATGCATGCTGGATGCTGTGACCAGACATCTTGGCAGACACTCTCTGTTGCCATGATATCAGCAGCAGACTTTCTGCACATCTGCTGTGATGCTACATTGGACTCATCGAAGGTCTTGCTTAACCACAGTAAAGACCTTCTAAGGGCTGCTCCTATAGAAGCTGAGACCCTCTTTGGGGGCATTCTTCCTACCATGGCTTCTCAAGACTTGCTGGATCACTAACATGGATCTTTTATCTCCACTCCTGGTCTGTTGTAATTGACCAGAAAATGAGATCATGCAAATCCCCCTCAGGGGCCATCTGTATTTTTTTTCAAGCAGGCACAGCCCTAGTCCAATCTCCAAACTCTTGCTAGACCACCTCCTCACTCTACAGGTCTACAGTGTCCAGGTCGCCATGGATCAAAGAGGAGGTTCTCTAATCTCCATTCCTTTCATAACTGCAGGAAAGGAGAGGGGCAGCCCTAGCAAATTAACCCCTATCATGCCATGCATCCCCTTCCCACATGTCGTAGTAGGTGCTCACCTAGGTCTCTTCTCAGGGGCTTGGTAAAGCATCATGGACAGTGGGTGGGTCCTCTACATCATAACAAGGATTATCAACTCTAGTTTCAGGAACAACCCCCCACTATCAAGGACCCCCATTTTCAGTCCAATCTGTTGAAGTTGAGGGAAGAGTTGCACACTCCTTTGCAGAAAGGGGCAGTCAAGAGGATCTTTAATGATCAGTCTACCCTTCTACTCCCCAATCTTCCTGGCCACCAAGAAACACAAGAAATTTCGAATCACATTGATCTCAACCAGTTTCTCTTGGAGGAATCTTTCAAAATTGGGACAATCTCCTCTATCTGGAATGCTCTTAATCCTTTTGATTAGACCATCTCTGTTGAACTTCAGGATGCTCACTTGCACATCCAGATATTTTTCTCTGCACTGCAAATATCTCCAATAATGCCTGGACCAGAGAGTTTTTCAATTACAGATTCTGCTGTTCAGAATCTTCTTAGGCACCCAGAGTCTTCACCCGGATCATTGGCATGGTAGCACCCAACCTCTGAATGCTGGGAACATTGATTTTCCAGTACTGCGGCAACTGACTGATTTCACAATATCCAGGTTTAGTCCCTTCATCAGGATCTGTTCTGTTCTTGGTCCACCATAACAAATTTAAGTTTCTTACCCAACCTTTAGAAGCTGGAACTTGTTCCATCTTGGGACTTTGTTTATGTGAGGATGAACTTCCTCATGAACCGACTTGGTCTGGATTTCTCTGGATTGGGTAGATCAAATCCTGGCTCCCCTGGAGATGTTATGAGCATAACCCTGTTATCTGCTTGCCTTTATGTTTCTCTTCTTTGAACCTAGAACGCCACTGCTGATTGATTCCATAGGATGTCTCCATATGCATTTCTCGAGTTCTCCATCTTGCAAGGTGGGAACCATAGAGATTCTCTATCAACCCCATTCCCTCTATGACCAGATTTTCAGCACCATTTGTTGGATGAATTGACCCAGCTGTACATATTACGAGGTTTCCTAGGAAACCTTGGACAAATGTTCCTTGGAAAAACCTTGGAGTATTGGTTGCTGACTTTCCGAGGTAATAGTCCAAGGACAAAACTTTTTTATACCAATGTCCAAGATTTTTATTGTCAAACATCCAGAACTGTGCACCCCCTTATAATGCTTTTCAGTATTTTCAGTGATGTTTTCAGTATTTCATGTCAGCTTTCAGTATTCTTCACAAGTGCACACCAACAGAAACGCACAACATTACTGGCGCATCTTGTATCCAAACTGTCAATACAATGACCCATACTGCAGAAAGGATGCAAAATATTTCATATTTACAATATTTGAAACAATTAACAGTTGAAAATAATTTATTAATGATCATCAGTGTTGAGCTTAGATGCCGAAGGTTACAGTAAAGCAGTGTCAAGTTCAGTGCTACATATATACTGGATTGAGGATCATTCACTTGTCTTATTCATCTCATAGTAGGCACTTTTCAACTTCTGTAGTTGTTCAACTGAGTGCTGGCATTGGGATTCAGATGAATAACCAGATTTTGATTTAATAAGCAACAATGCTTCTAGAGTGTCGTCTCCCATTGATGACCTCTGCTCTGTTCTGTTCTTACGCACTGTGGAAAAGATACTTTGGGGAATGGTTAATATTCCTCGCATTATAACTGAAAGTTCACTGAGGAACAATACCCCCTCTTCATCCTTCTTATTGCCAGCTGCAGCCCAGGTTTCATCCATTCTTTGTCTGGTGCAGGTGGATAGATCTGTATATTGATATATAGCAAACTGCTCAACAACAGTGTCAATAGTGCAACCAGGAGGATGTAGTGCTGGAAATCTATGCAGCAAGGAAGTCAGATCACTCAGTTTGGCTGTCTGTTGCAAAGAAGCATCTGCTACAACTGCATGTCTCAAGATTGGTTCTTTGAGAGGAAGCATCTCAATCAAGTAACTGCAAACACTCTTAGAGTACAGCTTTACATCCCCATAGAACTGCTTGATCTGCATGTCCCTCAAACCATTATTGTCAGATTCGGCAATGAAACTGCGGGCAGCATCGCCTATGACTAAGTCCTTGTTGTCTTTTAAATTGTAGCTGCTTTTGAAGTCAACAGCTTCAGGCACACAACTTGACATGGCAGCTGGTTTGACAAAACGACAAAGTACTTTCACAATCTGGTTGACCAGCATTTTTCTCAGTACATGTATCTTCGGTTCATCAGACTGGAGACCAACAAGCACATCATCATGCATCTTGACAGTATAGTCGAGAAACAGAACATACAGCTTGTTTGTAGGCGATTTCAGGAACTTAAGGATGTTTTCTACTTTTTTGTGGGCATATGGTTTGTCACTGCTCTCGGCAACCTGTGTTAAAGATGAAACTGACTTGGTCTTGATATCATCAGTTCTCATTTAAAGAACTTTTTCAAAGGTCCCCAGTTTTGTAGCAATCTCTCCAGGCAACGACCAATACTTAGCCATCTGGTACAAACATGCTTGAGCATTCTCTTCTGCTCAATGTCAAAAAGATCTTGAACACTCAGAGAATTTGTGCCGTCATTTCTCGCTTTTCTGGAAATAATAATCCTGCAAGATCTCAGCCACATCAGGTAAACACTTAGCTTCTTTTTGGGCTGCATTGGGCACAACATGGAGGCAGCATCCTGCCAAGAATACACTGTCATGCTTATTTTTAATGTATGAAATTACACCAGTTTTGTTCCCAGTCATAACCGGAGCATTGTCACATCCGAGTGCTAAACAATTATTCCACTGTAGGTTGCGTGCATTGATTTCCCCATCCAGGATTTTGAATATGTTTTCTCCTGTGGCAGATCCAGGGCAGACAGGAAGGGAAAGTAGCTCTGAGTGAACAAGTCCTTTGTTTTGGTACATTGATCTAATTACAATTGGGAACTGCTTGCTCCTATTATCATTATTGCCATCTGTCGAAAGTGTGAAGGCTACAGTCTGCATCCTCTCAAACAAGCTCCTTTGTTGTGCCTTTCCCAAAGTCTTCACAAGAGCAGTTGCTTTCTTTCTGCCACACTTCATATCTGAAACATAAATACTGAAAATGTAATTTGTACAATATACAAGTTAGTTCAGTAAAGGTGTTCACACCATAACTATTCAAACAATGGTCAATTGAAACTGATTCTTTTTTAGAATTTGTAAGTTTTATCAAATTCGAATAACTAGCTGGGATTAAATTTAACAGATGCCTGGTACCAACTGTATATGTTTGCTTCACTTGGTAAAAATACATGCATAAAAGGTTTTAGATTACTGTAATTGCCTGGATTTGCCTTGTAAGTAAATGTCATAAAAGTAGATAAACATGATATAAAATAAAATAAATAAATATCTACATACCCGTTGCAATTTTGCTATCTGGAAACATAAGTTTGAAGCCATCACTCAAGGAATCAGCTGTTGCTAATGGCAGATTGTGGTAAGCGATGAGTTCGCACATCATAACTTCAGCACGAGTCACACGCAGGGAGTGTTCGTCGCAGTTGGTTGAACGTTTGGTATTATTTGAAAAGAATAATGTAATTGGAGCCATTTGCCTTGCCTGATCGATTATTTTATGCTTCTCCGATTTTATGTGACGAGATGTCATTCCCACCACCACTCCTAATTGATATATCAGTTTCACACAGTTTTGCAGTAGGCATAACTATCGCCCTTTCTGCTGGCAGAAATAAACAGCCAGGTCTTGCTGCATGATGTGAGAAACTGCTGTACTCGTCGCTTCATGTCTTTGAAGTTAATTCTTCTTCAGCCACTCTCTTCCTCATAGAAACCATTTCAAATACATTTCTCAAACCACGCTCAGCCATGATGCTGTTTACACTACAGACGCAACGACAAGGAAACTCTACACATGTGCTGTTGTAGAGCATTTTGCACACTGCCCTTCTATTTAATACGGTGGGATGCTATTGCTTTATTTTCGTACTTTTCTTTCTTTTTTTTTCGTACTTGCCAAATACAAATTTTCCATATTTTACCTTGCACAAAATCGGATTTAGCTCTTGAAGTCATATTTCCGTATTTGATATTTTTTCCCATACGAAATAAGGAAAAATACGGAGGGTGCACAGGTCTGAACGTCCGAGGTTGACCTCGGACTTCCAAGGTTTTTTGTAACCAATACTCCGAGGTTTCCTAGGAATCCTCAGACATGTCCATGGTTTTCAAATATTCTGAGAATTCCTCGGACATATCATCCGAGGATTCCTAAGACATATCATCCGAGGTGTCCTTGGACATATTGTCCTCGGTGTCCTCGGACACCTCCCTGGCATAAAACATCAGACCAACAATAATGAAGCAAATATTACAGAATATAAGAATACATTTTATTTTTAATTTTTTCAGCACGTACAAATAAAATATTTAAAATCTCCAAATATCAAGAATGCCCATAAGGTTCTTTTAGTGCCAAATTGTCCATTTAATTTTGAAAATCCATCCATCTATATACTGGTTTCTTGATGGTTTTAGCATTTCACTGATTTTTTTGTTTATCATCGCCTCTTTGATATTCTGCCATTTCTTTTGGATTAGTTCTGTAAAAAAGAAATATGGTTGAAAATATAAAATGTGATGAATTAATAAAACAAACAGTACGCATATAACATAACTGTTATTGACAGCCTTAAATTTACAAATCATGTTTGGAATCCTTTAGTTCTGGAAACAAGGTATTAAACCTGAAAATGCTATATTTCTATAATGGACTGTTCTTCGAATTTGGGACCATCATTCTAAATTTTTTATAACAAATATAGTCAAGATTATATTCTTCTGTTCCTGGCTCAATGCCTGACAAGTTCAAACTATTCAATCAATTGTAAGATCCTGATGCATCCCTTTAAAGATATTATTAAAATTATTTAGAATTACTGTCTTATTATTTCACCGTACTGTCATCAACCCTTAAAGATATGACACAATGCTTGTTGCTTTTAAAGTTTTTTTTGAAAGTTTGAAATTGCTGCATCTTTATCTTACCTTGGACTTTATTGGCATTACCGTCTTAGTCTGTTTTGATGCTGCCATCTTGGTGGACTATTTTGTTGCTATTGTCTTCGCTATTTTTGGTGGTTTTGGTGATTGTGGATTCGCATCTTTACTTGTTTCAACCCTAAATTTTAAAAAAAGTGCAAACTTTTCAAATAATATGCCATACATTCCATGCCATTTACTAGTGATGGGAATTGATTACTTAGGGAAAAAAAATACATATATCCACGTTTATTGCTGAAAAAAAAATGTGGTTTGGCATGTTGGCCTTAAAAAATAAAAATGATCATTTTAATTATGTAACCTGACATCCTTTATAAAGTTAAGAGATCGCTGAAGCTTGCATTTTTGCAAATTCGTATGCAACAGGTAAAATAGAGCATGAGATCGGTATCATGGACACCATTATTTCCTTTTCAATTACACAAACAAAAGAAATCCAATTTAAGTACTATTTAATATCATCAACATATGACATGCATTAGCATTAAACATTTTAATATGGTGCACAAATTTACACCCAAAATGAAGGGCATATACTATCTGGGTTTGCAAGGTCTATAAAGTTGTTAAACAGTGGCAATAATGTGATGTCACGAATCACTACCTCGTATATCAAAGTAGAATGCAGCTGCAATTTTGGAAAACACATGATAATATGGCAGGCCAGCACAATTATTTAAATTATAAAATACTATACTTAAAGAAAATGGATAAAGTAATATAGCTTTTCATCAGTATACTGAAGCAGTAATGAATCTGATTGATTGCTTGTTGATTTTCTTGCTGCCTAACAACCTACAAAGAGGTATGTTCTGTTCTATTCTTACATGTCTTTAGCACTATTCATAAACCTATTCTTCTGATTTAATGCACTATAATAATTAAGTACACAGTTATTCTAAGATCCATTTTCAAGTTATTAAATAATTTTCAGATTTTATTGTTCTTTCAATGATTTTAAACATCATTTCATTTTCATGTTTAATAATAATAATAGATAATTAAAACCATTAATTCTTTTCTTCTAAATTCAACTAATGTTAATGGGTTAGTTTGCTTTGCTCTATTCAAAATGGGCATAGTTAAATAATTTTTATCATTGCAATGTACTATATTCTTGTAATTTACTTTCAAAGAATTACAACTGCATCATACAAAGATAAAATTAGAAAAACAACAACAATAAGAGATTATTATTATTATTATGATTATTATTATTATCATATATCTATAAGGATTAAACAATGCATAGAAGTAGGAACACTCAGTCCAATTTCCATACCATTGTTTCACGACAATTATTTAAAAAAAAAAAAAAAAATCTCTCTTCTACAACACACACAAGCTATCAATGAGATAAAGATGAAAACAACAATAAGGTTTACTGAACGCTGCAGGCCTACATGCTTATCCGAAACAATACGGCTGACAGCGCAATGTCTAGAGGGTAAATGACATCATACAGTATTTATTAGCTCGCCTAACAACCCATTCCCACCGAAAATACAGGGGCTCGTATCATAGCTTACAATTTACCTGTCATACTGTACTATATAATAACTACTTGTTATTATATAGTACATGTATGACAAGTAAATTGAAAGCAACGATGCGAGCCCCTGTGACCGAAAATAGAGGCAGTCGACTGAAAAACTGATGTAGTGTACAGCCGGCCTATGAAACGAGAGCCAATAAATGCTATCTTTTTCAAATTTAATGTAATATAGTAAAAAAAGAAACGAACTTACCTCCAATCCTTCCAATAATTCCTTCTGTAATCCCAAAACTTGGCAACCTTGCGGACACTAAATCTCTGTCTTTATAATCTTCGATTGCATTTCTTGGCTAAACTTTTAGGAGGTTACTAGACCAACAAGTAGGTCTCCACTTTTTTTTTTTTCTGACAGCAGAGACCTACTTGTTGGTCTAGGAGGTTACGAACATTTCTGGTAATAGGATTATCATATACATAACGCAAACAAGTTCATGGCGATTGATGAATTCACTCCTTTATAACACAAGTTTTCACAGACCAGTTTGCTTTCAATGGACCACTTTCGAATTTATTATTATGGTGCGTACAAGATTGATTGATGAATCGGCTGCTGTGATTGGATAATTCCTTGCTCTGCAACCAATGAACGAATGCGAAAGAAATATTTCCCAGAACTTTCCACAACTTAAGTGTTATTTAAATTTAAAAGCAGCAAGTAGATAAGCACCTGCTACGAGCGTTACATAGGATCCTTCAGTTATCTAAATTTTGTTCTATACGATAAAATTATCTCCCAGATTCCGATCGTCTGCAGACCGGAAGTGCCATATCAGGCCAAACAAATAAAAGTTCCTGGTCAGCCGACCATCGCTGTTTAAGCTGCCGACCCTAGCACTTTTTCCTCGGGTTAAAAATCAAAAAATGAAAATATTAAAAATAGAAAATAAAAATTCCCGACAGAACTTGAAGTGCTTAGTACATACATACATACATACATACATACATATATATATATATATATATATATATATATATATATATATATATATATATATATATATATACTATTATTTATCAATCTATATATATGAGCAGTGGATTACTTTAGTATAATATATACTTCGTTCAGTTCCTATCTATCTATCTATCTATCTATCTATCTATCTATCTATCTATCTATATATATATATATATATATATATATATATATATATATATATATATATATATTTGTTTAAAAATTTTTTAATTACCTACCCTTATTTTAAAACCAATGCAATAGGAAATACACATGGGGTGGGGTGGGGGTGGTCTCATAAACAGATATACAAGGCGGCTTTAACAAAGCACAGACATTGTCAGTGTTTTTAAGACAAGCAAGGTCAAGAAGCAGAATTGATTTACAATTGCATTTGAAGAAAAGAAATAAATTGGAGAAGTAGCTATTGAAGTTCAGAGATACCTCCTCCACAGATAAACTTGCCATGTATTTGCAGTTGAGAAACTTTTTGTGTCCCAAGGAAATATAGAGGGAAGTGTTCGTCTTCAGGTATTAGAATTTAGGTGTATAAATTAAAATCTTTATCAACTACAAGTACACTAACACAAGCTTGTGTTTTTTACTTGATCCTTTACCACTCACGATTTAGCTATTGGTGAACAATTTAACTATTGACATACATTTTTACTTGATCACTGAAAGGATAGATTTGGCTTTGCAAACTTAAA
>JAECUM010027165.1:0-15021 GCA_016617855.1 Megalonaias nervosa | reverse complement strand
AGGTTTTATTGGAAATTTAATTTAGCACACTTGTTCAATCCTTATCAGCTGTTATTATGTAAGGTCATGGTCATCTGACGTAGCAGATGGGACTGACTGAAATTGAACAAGAATGTTGTAAATAAACGAAATGTGTTGAAACCACGGGTAGCCATTGCCTAAGATGTAAAGTATGAAGTTTCTGAATAAATGTAACTGTGACAGCAGTCAATCTATTCTTGTCATTATGTGCAGGTTATGTATTATGGGGCGATGTGAAGCGGCGAATGAAAGGAAACTACGCGCTACTTCAATTCAAATGCATTGTTGATTGAGTACGTTCATTTGACGATAGAAAAGACGAAATTGGAGTTATAAGGATTTAATGATCATGGTTGGGTATTTATCGATGTGTAAATTTTGCCTAATCACTCACAAAGTTAACATAAAGTCCTTCGGACTTTATTTACTTTGTGAGTGATTAGGTAAAATTTACACATGGATAAATACTCAACTATGATCATTTAATCCTATAATAAAAGACCATCAATATAAGGATTATAAGGCTCAGGTGTTTCGCACAGTTGATGATGAAACACACCTAATGTTTTGATGTCTTTGGATCCAATATTTGACCACACTTCGCAACCAGAAAGACCTTCTAAAATAACAGTCTTTAGTAATAGACCCGCAATTATTAAGAGTTTAGTTTACATTCTGAATTTCCAATCCCAAAATGGACATAGTGTGATTTTCCTTTTAAACACCTTTTCTACTTTTCCTACTCAGCTTGTGTCCGGGTACATAGGGAGACCTAAGTGTTCGACAATTCGGGAAATCGGCATAATGTTTGGACCAAATTTCCACCTGCAATTGCAGTATTTTGTCTGTTATTCTGTTTGAAAACAATGATGCAATTCTAATTTTCATTCATTTTATGATTATTGGTTTTGTGCCATTAGGGAGAAGATAAATAGAGAGGATCGTCATACCCTGTGATCGGGATAGAGAGGCAGCTGCACAATACTTGGTGATCTGTACGGCAAGCTTGTATTTCGAAAGACCCCACAGTCATTTACATATTGAAGCAAACTTCTGCTAATAAGAGTTCAGCTAAGATATATTCTTAGAGGTTCAAATGTGTAACTCACTTTATATTTAGGGCCACTAAGTTGGTTTTGGCAATAAATGTGCAGGAAATGCCCTAACAAAATATTCATATCCCCATGTAGTCTGTATAATATTTCCCATCTGTAAATGAAATTCTTATCTTGTGGAAGAAGAAAATAGTAACCTTTTGCTTGGAAAATTTTAAACACCGTTTTGTTAGATACCCAAATCTTCGGCAGTTAATTATGATACAAAATACTGGCTCAGAATAAATAAATCTAGTTTGTTTAGATTTCTATTGCAATTGCATGCATACAGTAAAACTATAGCCTATCATCTATTGTGACAAAGTAATTCCATGAATATGCGGTCTTTTGCTGTGCAAACAATATAAAAAATATGCAAATGGTGTCAAAAAATAAAACACAAATAGGCGAATAATAGCCTTTATATCGAACAAAAGTCATGAAAAAATCAACAGCAAAATAGCAAACGAACAATGAAAAAATTACAAAACACACAGATACACTGAAGGAGAAATGCTGATGACAAAATGTAAGGCATTTATCATTGTGCTTTAAAGCAATTAAATAAATACATCAATAAATATAAAATAAATATAAAGAAAGAAATACAACAGTCTTGTGCTGGCATTAGTTATTATTATAATATAAATACATATTTTATTACCTGATAATCTATGATTTGTATACATGTAAAGTCCCTATACAAATAACATTTGATACCAGAAACTGGTTTACAAACAAACAGGAAAATATTCAACCCAATAACAGGGAAACAGGGAAAAGAGAACAATAATGAACAAAACAGGTCCAGTGCATTAACGATAAGACGAAAGTGAATATATTGACTCCACGAAAGTGACACAAATAAAAGGCAATACAATACGGATAGTCAGCAATCACACCACTATAGAACTATTATTCGTTGGCTGTACTGGTATATAATATATAATATTCTGTCTTGATACTGAAATATATAATAATTTTGATACATCTGATACATAGTATGTTATGTCCATGTACCTAATAATATAGAAATGAATAAGATACTATCAAAGTTATAAAGATACTATCAAAATTATATTATTGGTAGTTAACATATGTATCAGTCACATTTATGACATTACCTTTGTTTATAATATGCGATTAGCTGTATAACACAAGTATTCTAAAGTCATAAATAATATATTTATAGTACCAAAGTATTATTTCTTTATTCCAAGGATTAAACTAGGATTAAACTATCACATGTTCTTTTTTGTCATCGTGCATAAAAAAGATAACATTCAACACATTTCTTCAAACAAACACATCTAGTTGTAAATTGTACTCAGATGAAATGAAATGATTTGACCACAAGCTGCAAGCTGGGAAACAATGGCAAAAAATCTTCTCGTTGGTACTATACTGAAGCAAAAATTCGATGTTTTACTTGACCACAAAAGCTGAAATCGGATGCAATTTTTCATGCCTGCACACTTTATATAAGTTGGTCAAACACAACGAAATTCAATGTGAACGTACCTCATTTGTTATTAATGAAAGGTTTAATTGGCACAAGATTTAACCCGCTTCTTGCCATAAGAAAACCTAATTACAGAGTATATATATATATATATATATATATATATATATATATATATATATATATATATATATATATATATATATATATATATATATATATATATATATATTGTTACGAGATATGTAATTAAATTACTTGTGTTTAGTTTTAAATTATTTTTATTTTATTTTTGTTTCATTATATTTTATTTTAATGATTATTTTCACGGGATATAATATGTTTGAAAAATATCAGTCTGATTAGAACGTGAGAATTTGATTCTTAGATAGGGCTATTCTTGCTTACGTGATAGATGTCATTTTTTTATTGCGCTGTTCAAATTAGTAAATCACGTAGCCGTCACGTGAGACACCATGTGATCTAAAATCGAGGCTTAAAGCAGCCATTTTCTACCAGATCTATTGAGTTGTATTTTAAACCTTGAGAGGGCTCAAGATGTTTTTATTGTTATTGCCAGCTTGTTCTGAAGTTCGTTTATTTTTTTTGAATTTAATAATTTATTCTCTAGAAAACTACACAATGCTTCATATTTATAAAAGTTCTGGGAGAAGGATATTCAGTGGAAATTTATTCTGGAATTTTAAAAGGAAACATTATAAACTATAATTCAATCGATGATCTGTTGCCACCAATACAACGACCTTATCTGACGTCATCGCCTCCATATTGGAACGTCATCTAGATTCGAACCTGGATTCAATTAGAACTGTTTAGTGATAGGACTTATATTTTTTGACTTTAGGATTAAATTTTGGATTATATTCACAAACGTAAGTCCTATTTCATATTTTTATCTTGTTTCCTAGGGAAATAAATTATTTTGTTAAATTTTACCCATTTAATGTATAGCACGTCTGATCTGGCCAATACAAATGTTCAATATGTGATTCCGTATTGCATTTTCTGTAGTATCGCACACCCAAAATTTTCGCATGGCACTCACAGCCTGGATCTACTTTTTAAACGTCAAATATTCAATAATAATCCACTTATAATATCGGGAATAATTTATTCATGTACATTTGAAATTATTCAAAAATGTCAAGTCTATAACTTTAATAAATGTAGTCATATTGACTGAAAATGGTCGCTTTTGCCACTGGTGATTACTGGACATGACCGTAAGTAGCGACGAGCAGTTTATGTGCATTTCACAGTATCTAGGCCGATAATTTATTTAAAAAATGACGTGGGCAATAACATTTTGTACAGAATGTCTGACAATGAGTACTCAGATCAAGCTGGTATGCAAAGTGACATGCAAGGCTGAAATCTTGTATTGAAGTTTTAAACATCTAGACGAAGTAAGATCGACCCAGGTAGTCATGTCAAGATTCAAGGCACGTTTAGAAATGCCCCGCGTTTGGGGAAACCTTTACCACTAAACAGTATGCTTAATTCCCAATAGACATTCCACAATGTAAATCATCTAAAATACCAAACTTAGCTAAAATCCATTCTTCGGAATTTAAACACATATGGTCTGCGGAATTATATTTTAAGGAGCAAGCTAAAGTGGTGGGACCTTACAATTCGTCTATTAAATTACCGAGGAATCACATTTGTTTAGTACATCTCAGGATAGAAACGACAAACATTTACAACATAGTACTCATGTTAAAAGGAGACCGAATCTTCGATTTCTAAAAAATATATCCTTAAATTATCACTTTAAGTTCAATGTATTAATAATTTCTTTTATTTACATTGCAACATAAAAATATAGAGTTTAAATGTAGTGTAAATTAATGAGCTGTCTGTAAGGCTGTGAAATTTGACTTGAAATTTGCTTGGAAATAGAGTGTCTATTCATTCATTAAAAAGATTGCAAGAAAAAGGGTCACATAATTATCCAAATCTATGTTCCATTTGAGAAGTAAGGAAAATTCCGCTTGCCTGTGACTGCAGATTAAATCCATCCAGATGTCCCAAACAAGTTTTATCAAATTCAAAGCCAAAGAGTAAATCAATATCTGCAATCCAGACAGGCCGATGACGCACATGCATAGTATATATCTAGGTCTGCAATAGCCTCGGTTACTTATATAAGGGATCTTTCAGAAAAAACAAAACCAAATGCTAAAATCCACTTTTTGTAAAGTATATGTTAAAACATTTGAAAAGAATGTGTTAATAAAAATGGGATATGTAACAAATATGAACTACAAAAGTGTTTTACAAAAGTATTTTATTCTGAGTAGGGGAAATGAACGCGTTTGATATGGCGTATTAACACACGTGTCGAACTAACGGCTTCGACATTCTTACGCCGTATCAAGCTCGTTGTCTTCCAGCGACTAAGAACAAAATACACACACACACAGATATATATCTAATGTGTGTGTGTGTATGTATGGTCAATATATGATATTTGTCAGTCTTGAAAATACTGTCAAAAGTATTTACGATATGTTGAGTTTCATTTTTATCTCATTAATATCAATAAACTTTGCTACAGAGAATAATGTGTTTTTGTTAATAAATTCACATTTTATCCACGATGACATTAGTACGATAATAACTTTGATGAGAACTTTAGGCTATGAAAGATGAGTGATAGGCATAATAGTTACACATTGGTTTGGTAGGAATTGAAATCGTTTCGAGCGCATAAGACAGCTATACTTCACATACCTGTAAATGATCTAAACTGCTGTTGTGATTCTCTGAACAATATAACCTTTGAATTGTACGTGTGTAATATTAGTCCCAATAATTTATTTAAAAAAATGTTTTATTTCATCTTATGGGGATTTCATGGTATATTTGCATTCCTCCTTAAGATAAACTAATGCAACCTTTCGTTGCTATGGTCTTGCCCAATCAAGCTGACTAAACGTATGTATAACTCAACGTATTGTCTGTCATACATTGTACACATCTTTGTTTTATTCTTACCTAGCCAAAATTAAAAACATAAATATTCAATCCTTTCATGAATGGATCAGTTGCACACATTTAATGGTTTTTTTTCTTCTGCCTCTCAGATCTATTTGATCGTTCTTTTTTCATTGTGCCAGTGGACAGTGTTAACGTTCACATGTTGCTAGATATATTTTCTTGGAGTATGTAACTGCTTGCTAAAACGTTGTTATTGAAGATTCGTACCATAGTAAATTGGTTTCATAGCAACCCTAAATATTTTATCGAATATGTATTGATTTATGTATACATTGACAACACGTGTACATAGCGATAAGAGTTTATGGCGATGTGTTTTAAACAAATTATGCAAAAGTGCAACAAATCGCAATAGCTGCAAAAGTTTGCATAAATTTCCATAACGATTTGGGGGATTTGACAGCACAATAAGGGTAAAGAATCAATTACATATTAATTCAAAGATGACTATGATTTACTTCCACAAGTCTTTTTCTTAGTGTCTACATCTCAAGATCGGTAGATGCAGTTTGAAACGACCAAGCAAACATAAGGTAATATTCCATTCTTATTGTCCAGTCTCTGATACGGTCAAAATTAGGACATGCAGCAAAACATATTTTGACATATAGTCAGTCCATACATACATGTTATTTGATACTTGCTAGTCCACAATGAAGAGAAATGTCCTTTCAGTAGTTCCACTTTTACATTCAGTGCTCTTTTCAACTTTTATACACCTATACTTCAGATTGCGCACGATACTTTGTTGCATAGTACTGGAGGAAACTCACCGTGGCCCTACGCCCTTGCTGAAATTTGAGAACAATATAAAATCGGTCAAGTTTGGAAGGGTCTAATATCTTTAAATGTAACTAAAAATTTCTCGTTTCGTTCAAGGGTTTGATAACAATAACTTAATAAGGTCATTGTGACTGAGGTTTGTGAAGCAACTGAATGGCATAAAACTAAGATTGATCTTATTCACCATCATTAATGTTATGCATACATTACACTAAAGCTGGATGGCATCATATTCCTTGCTTGGCTACAACACCACTGCCAAAACCAAATAAGATTAGGACGCATTTCTTGTTTTTGCTGGCAGGCAAATAATTTCGTATCTATATATAATCTAAAACTTAGTTCTTGCAAGTCTACAGCTTATACATCGAATTTATTACCATGACGACATATTCACGATCTTCATCTTCAAGGACGAAATCAGTCGTGTCCACATGACCTGTGTTGATCCCCACTGTTCTGTCGATATTTTTATCCTGGGGAAAAAACATTAAAGTATTGTGAAGTAACATTACCTTCTTAGTCATCATTTCAAGTAGTAAAAGGCATAGTATTATCACGTTCATTTGGTACTTCTAAAGTCTCTGGTTCGCTCGCTGCTTTTATGCTATGTGATCACATCAATATTCTTTTCTCTGTGTTCTACTATTTCTACAAGACCAATTACCACTAAACCTACCTGGCAAAATATGTATTGTTTACAACCCGATGTACAACCATTAGATAGTTTGTTAAAATCACATGTGTTGTTTGATACAGTTGTAGTATAATGTAGTGGTATAGGGAAAGAGTATACTTGGGGGGATAAGTCAAATTAATACAAGGCCTCCATTTTTAAAGGTATATTCTCGGGGGACAAGAGGAAATTAAAATTACGGCATTTTTCTGAAACATTTCACTTGGGTGACAATGTTAAAACATTACTGCATCCATTGTGAAATATGTATAGAGACAATTGAAAATGTAATGGTAAAGTTATCTTTACTGACTAGCGTTCATACCTACTCAACAGCATCTATATCTACTGACCAGAACCTACACCCACTGACCAACATACATTTACTAACAGAGCTGATAAGGAAGTACAAAGATGTATGATAAGGTGGTGAAATATAAACCAAACCTCTTCACAGCAAACCCAGAAAATCATCATAACAACCCCATAACCCCCTACAAATTCCCTTATAAACAAAACTAAAAATTTGCCTACAAAATCTATAAGTGGCGTCTAAGGAGAGATAAAGGTCAGAATGCTCGCACAAAAGCATAATATTATACAGATATACTATCAAGCAAAGGAAAATGGTAGGAGCTTGGAATGTTTAAGTTTTAGTTGTGGAAGAGTAAACACAGAACAAAGACAGTCAGAACACTCGATGGGAGATCCGGGTGGCCCAGAAAATGGCCGTTTAGGAGGTGAGGATGGTAACAAAAGATTGTTAACACTAGTCGCATTCTTAACACCGCTTCCCTGATCATCTGAGGAAGCTTCTCCGCGCTTCAGGTCCAGAGATCAATACTCTTTAGACGCTCCCTTGTTTTTCAATGTACATCCTTCTATATTCCTCCTTGTCAGTGAAGATGGTCCAGGACCAGTCAACATACAAGAGGTAGTCAGCATTAACTAGCAAACTGGAAATGATAGTTGATGACTCCATTTTGACGTGACTTAAAAAAACACAGATGAAACAAAGGGCAAAACGCACTTTATATGCAGTCTAGGACCAAATTGTAACTTATATGAATGTTTCACCAGTACGACATAATTTAGTTAGGATGTGTTTTCTATTACCAAATTGGAATCAATATATATATATATATATATATATATATATATATATATATATATATATACATATATATATTATTGCTGTTGCTATATATGGCATACATACATGGCTACATACATATTGGCTATTATATTGTTATTACATATACATATACATACATGCCATTGGCTATCTAAGTGCCTCCTCTACGTTTCACAAGTGCGGAATAGTGTCAGTGCAGTAGACATGGCTCTACCGGAGACTTTATTTTAGGGTTCGCCTGCCGTGCATACTTCTTACACCCGGATTGACAATAAGATTACTGTTATTGTAACAAGTATTATTCAGCCAAAATGTCCTGCAGCATGTTGATAGTTTTTGTTTCCACTCGCCTCCTTTCCTTCACTGCTCATCGTGTTGATCCTCTTGTTATTGTCTCTTTTTCTGTTATCGTTGCTTTTGTACAAATGTCTATTCTTCTTCATTTTGGCGTTGCAAAACAATCTCCAACTCTTCCTTCTGTTTCCTTTTAAAATCGTCATTTTCTGTCAGTGATGAAGAATAAGAGAATGGTACCGGCAAACTTGTGTGTGATGATGAGAAATCGCAAAATCCAAATCCAAATCAAGTCGTTAACTGGAATAATATTACATTATTACATAAAGTCACCGAGAAAGTACATTTTTGAAAACGAATCTCCAGCAAGTTGGAACACATGTGTCTTGCATACAGAAGAGTAGCTCGACAAAGAGAACATGGTTTAGGAGATCTGTTAATTTCGACCTTGTGTATTGTTGCATCCATCTTGAAACCCATGGTCACTCGAGGATTACATGCTTTAAAATATGCTGCATTTACGCAAGGGAAAGAATTTCTCATAAAGAGTTCATCGATCAAAAAGTTCCAGACAAGAGCTACTGGATTCAAGGAAAATGTGTTGATCCAGACTGTAAAAATGCTCTAGACACCCCAAGACATATTTATAATCTCAGTCCACACTATCACCCTATCAGGCCTTCATCTGTTATAGATTTTGACGTTTTTGATTATGAAAATATGATGCACCGAGACTCTTGCAAATGATTGAAGACAGAAGACGATATGTTTGTCATGCCAACAACAATGATGACAGTATCACCCTCATGCCCAGAGAATATTGTTATAGTTTCCATATCAATCATCCTAGTCAAACCAACATGACCAATGTTTTATGTCAAGATGAAAACTGGAAGAGTATCTGAAAGAAGCAAGAACACTCATGTCGTGGATTCCAATTACAACATTCACTGATTTGGTTTGGATGCGATGTTAGTAGTAATAGGGGTTACCGTAGCGTCAATGGGAATTAGCATTACAGACCCCCCCCCCCCGGGCCCGTATAGCGTCAAGAAATAAAAGCACACCCTGGGACTGTATAGCGTCAATGGAAAATTGGGTAGAGTGACTAGCACACCCTGGGCCTGTATAGCGTCAATGGAAATTTTTGTAGAGCGACTAGTATACTGTGGGTTTGTGTAGCGATAAGCGACAGGTGGCATGACGTCACACTGGTAACAATGTAGCAAAAAGAGAAGTACTGTGACGTCAGGCTACCTGAGAGAGGGCTATAGACAAACACGAATCAAGAGCGTTCGTGTTTTTAGTTGAGGAAGGGTTTTATATATATTCGTTTAGGGTGGAGACAAAATGAAAATTAAGATCTTTTCGAGGCATTGGAAGTGGCCCTGAAAAGGGCCTTTGGGTTCTTCTTCTTCTTTTATCTTCTCCAGTTCTTCCACCATGTCCTGATTTTCTCAATAATTCCTTTCTTCTTTTCTTCTTCGGGCATCCAGTCAGGATGTCCGAGAGCTCTGAATTTTTGTTGGATTTTCATCCAGTTCTGATTTAGTTTCTCAAACTCTTCTTTCTTCTTTTTGTTTTCCTTTTCCTTCCTCTCTTTTGCCCACGTCTCCTTGGTCTTCTTTACTTCTTCTTCCAATACCTTTTTCATCAGGTCTTCCGCTTTCTTTACATTTTCTAAGCCTTTTTCTACAAAAGACCATTCTGTTAAAATGAATGTGTCTTCCAAAAAACACCTTATTTTGGTGACAACATCAAGGGTCTGCTTCCATGTGCCTACTCTGACATATTTTGGATAGTTGAAGCCTCTCAACTTATCCGCTTCCTCCACTATTATGCCTTGTAGTTCATAACTTGCTACTTTCATACTTGTCATAAAGTCTAGGCTGACTTCAAACCTCCACTCCATTTGAAGTCTTTCCACCACATGGACTCCATCTATCATCCACCACCAACTGTCTGTCAACTTGTTAAAAAGACCCATCTTGTATTCTGTGTTGAATGGCGCGAATGACGAACGCTATACTTTTATATACTTCAAGCACGGACGTGAAGGAAAACATCCCTTACACTCACTTCACATACAATTTACTATCCTCACCAACGAACGAGTAAGCATAAAACACACACAATATACTATCCTCACCAACGAACGAGCAAGCATAAAACACATATGATATACTATCCACACCAACGAACGAGTAAGCATAAAACACACATTATACTATCACACCAACGAAGGAAGAGAAGAAAAACACACACCCATATACTATCCCCACCAACGAACGAGCAAGCATAAAACACATATTATATACTATCCACACCATCGAAGGAGTAAGCATAAAACACACAAATATACTATCCACACCAACGAACGAGCAAGCATAAACACACACAATATACTATCCTCACCAACGAACGAGCAAGCATAAAACACACAAATATACTATCCACACCAACGAACGAGCAAGCATAAAACACATATTATATACTATCCACACCAACGAACGAGCAAGCATAAAACACACACAATATACTATCCTCACCAACGAACGAGCAAGCATAAAACACACAAATATACTATCCACACAATCGGGATGAGAAGAAAAAAACACACAAATATACCATCCACACAGTCGGGATGAGAAAAAAACATATGATATACTATCCACACCAACGAACGAGCAAGCATAAAACACACAATATACTATCGACACCAACGAACGAGCAAGCATAAAACACACATTATACTATCACAACAACGAAGGAAGAGAAGAAAAACACACACCCATATACTATCCACACCAACGAACGTGCATGCTAACACACACACACACACACACACACACACACACACACACACACACACACACACACACACACACACACACACACACACACACACACACACACACACACACACACACAGACACACACACACACACACACACACACACACACACACACACACACATCAGTAAAGAGTGAGTGTTTATAGTCACACTACACTACATTCACACGAATTGGCAAATTGAATAGGTTCTCTTTTCTAGAGATCTGGTTAGCCCTGAAAAGGGCTGTTTTTAGAACTGCAAATGCACCTGGTTAATGATGACATCTCCCAGGGCGGGCACCACACACGCATCGCCGGCTCCAGTCCTGCTCCCAATTGATGCGTGTGGTTGGGAGCGCAGAGGGAGGTTGATTGGCTTCACTATCCCACTTCTCAGTTTGAGGGATAGTGAACACTTGTTCCCTTCTTCTTCTATTCAACACCCTGGGATGCTGACGCCGAGGCTCCCACTCTTGCCTCTGTCTTTCCAATTCCTCCTCCCAGTTTTCTGTCTGGAGGACAGCGACTCTTGGTACAGATTGTGGCTGTGACTGTGGTTGTGGATGTGGTTGTGCAGGTGTCCTCACCTCAGGTTTGACCTCACACTGAGATCTCATGAAGAGGTGAGGCAGGATCTCTCTTTTCTTTTCTTTCTCTTCTTCCTTCTTCTTTTTGCTCTCTTCTTCTTTTAACATGGCTTCCTCCTGTGCCGCCTCCATAGCCAGCTCATCCAGGAGACGCCTGGCATGCTCCAGGTGCATCTGGAGTTCTAGTAGTTTTGCTAGTCTACTCATTTTGTTGCAGCTGCTACGTCAACGTGGGTAACCAGACTGACGATCGCACCAATTTATATACTTGAAGCACGGACGTGAAGGTAAACATTCCCTAGCACTCAAATTTACCATCACATGTAACGCGCGGACTTAAAAGAAGCACTCACGTTGACTTTTTTAATTTTTACTTACAAACACAGACAGACACGATTGGACAAGACAGAGAAACGAAGTGCTTATAGGCACACTTCTATTTTTTTTTAAACATACAAACACACAAATATTTTGTTTTACTGACAAAAGAAACAAAGTGCTTATAGACACACTTCTATTTTCTAATTACAAATTTTGGCAAATTGAATGAGCATGTCTTTTCGAGAGTATTGGGTAGCCCTGAAAAGGGCTGTTTTTTTGTGTTCACGGAAGTAATGGCAATCTTTTTTTACTGTCTAAGATTGCGTCCCCGTCTGACAGTACGCTTTCCTATTGGATACGGTCTGCTTCTGCGAAAAGAGAAAGAGAATTCTTTGGTGTCTACTCGACAGTCCACAAAACCTCTGTCTGGTTCTTGCTGCTGCTGCTGCTGCTGCTGCTGCTGTTGTTGTTGTTCTTCTCTCTGCTTCTTCTGAAGTCTGTATTTCTCAGTCCATTCTTCTTGTTCTTTTAATTTCCTCTCTAAACATCTCTTCTATCAGACCATGGACTGTGGAGAGCATCCTAACATTCTCTATTTCTTCAGGCTTCGGTATCAGGTTTAGCCTGACACGATGTAAATTGACGTAAGCTTCGTTCAGCTGGGCTAGTCTGGAAGGCATCTTCATAAGTTGACGAGTCAACAGTGAATGGTCAGACTGGAGACCCACCCGCTTTATATGGGTCAAACGCGGACGCGATAGAAAACATCCCTACTTGGTTTTAGTGTCGGAATGCTATGATAGCGAATGTCATGATGAGGGATAGAAAGAAGTCAAAGAGCATATATTCACAGTGTTTTTTTTTTAAACAAACGACAGACACATTTTTTTCCAAAACACAACATTTTTTATTCAAGTAACAAGTAACAAGTCATAAGTCACAAGTAACAAGTAACATCAAACAAATTATTTTTGACAAGGTTGACAACGTTGTGAAATCATGTGAGATTTCCATTGATGGAAGTCATGAGGCCATTGATGTACACTACGTTTCCTAGCCAAAGACAAAAGATAACTATAATGGTCACAAAACCATCGATCTATTTTCTCATCGTTTCTAGAAGAGTGACGATCAAAATAAGTCACCAAATGTTCTAAAGGATATCCAAGACTGCGTTGATGAAGAAAATATACACAATATTGTCCACACACCATGGAATCTGTACCTTGTAATTTCACATTATTGTATCGTGTCGTCTGGGCATTTCTTCTCATAAAGTCAATGATATCGTCTTCCAAAAGGGGTAATCCATACGAATCAAAATATTCCACACAATTCTCTTGAGGGAAGTAGACGGCAACCCAGTGAGTGCCTGGAAGATGACTTTCGTCCGTGTTGATGACATAAGCTTGATGGTCTTGAGGTTTGCGACGAGGTAGTTCATCTTTAGCGCACACGACAGGATTCCAAGAAGCAGTATACGAACTATTGTTCAAAAGGTAATAAAGTTCCCAGGTATCCATTTTCTGTTGTGTTGTTTTTGTTTTTTCACAGGTAATGATAAGTCATCAATTCAATTCTGACTTTTTGTTTGAAACGATCTGTCAAGTATCCGTTTCTTTGCCTTGTCTCCGCACTCTGGGCTAAGAGAGCTTCGATGCGATAGATCTCTAGAGTAGTCAGTGGAGGACAGGAACGATCACGCAAGCCTTTATACCACTCATGCAACACGGTTTCTTCTGAGATGAGACTCCAAGCGTCGTCCAGATACTCGTCCAATTTTTCTTCTTGACTCATCATCATACATTTATCGTGTTGAATTTCACTGGGATGATCGTTTTGACATCCGTAACAATATTTCTTGGACAATTCCGTAATTGTATTCGCTAGGTGTTTAGCAAAACAGGACACTAAATGTTGTTCTTGTTCTGGCCATCTGGACTTGACGACTACCTCGTCCTCTTTGACTTGGCCTTGGGGTTCTGTTTTCACGCTATCCTCCCATTCCATGTCCAAAGATTCTCCACTGTTTAAAGAGGGATAGGAGTCTTCCATTGTGTCTAATAGTCTAGAATGACTTCTCTCAAACTGTTGATTTCTATGGTATTATCGAATTCAGCATACAGGATGACGTTGACCTTCTCAGTGAGAGCTTCTGCAAACTGAAGTTCCACAAGCAGTTGACCGGATTTTATAGGGTGGAAATGCCCCTCGTCGCTGCCTTGGTCTGGAGTGAAATCAAAGGCCCACAAAGTGTAACCTCCTACATAATCTTCGTACGAAATACCGAGACTGGCGTTGGTTCCTAGTTGCCCCGTAGCTTCGTACAGGGACAAGTACGATCTCAAGTAATTCTTCTGGGCAAAGTTAGGTTCGAAGGGTCTGGTACACAAAGTCTTGCCATAGCGACTGACTTCAATTTTGGACACTGTGTAGTGCTTAAACTGGAAAGGATTTTGATCGTGGGCTCCGTTGAGGGCTGCATTACTGACGATACCAACGATTAAACGTTTGGGTAACTGTCCTTGGAACAGATGATCTTCGATCTTGGATCGGAGTCCAGCAGAAATGGTGAATGTTTTCACTTCCACACGTCGTATCGGATATTTGGCGGTCGATCTGCTCAATGTTTGACTGATGCCGTTTCCCGCTTTAGGTGACACTTCTACACGTCGCACGTAAAGTCTGGCTTCTTGGATGATGGTTTTGTACTCGTTGGCTTGAGCCATCAAATGGAAAGCGACACTGCTGCGATTGAGTCTCAGGTGAATATCCACTCCGTTCAGCA